>JAFBJT010014489.1:3848-32233 GCA_016785325.1 Chascanopsetta lugubris | reverse complement strand
CCACCCCCCCACCACCCCCCCTCGACACCCCCCCCACCTCCCCTCCCACCCCTGCTTCGATAAATAATTCAGCATCCAATGTAGTGAAAGGTGGAGTAAACAAGTCTATTGCTTAATATCCCGAGAGGCTGCCAAAAAGGGACCGGCGTGGGAGGAGCGGATGTCCAGGTGCTTTCCTACTGACTGTCATTTGCACTTAGATTGATTCAGAGGTTGCGCCACAGTAGCACAGCTGACCGTCCTCCGTCCATTGCGCTCCACAGCCACACATTGGCAACCATTGATAATGGAATCTTATATCTATGATGTATATAAAGGCAGACTACAACTTCATGTCCGAGCCCTGGAGGCCCTTGTAGTGTGCTGTTTGTCAGGTTGTATGAGAAACAAACAAACAAACAAACAAAAATTGGTCTGAAAGCAACACCTTCCACCGACAGGAAGTTGTTAGTCCAAACAATACGAGTCACCTATGTCTGTTCATTATAACAGGAGCTTAGTCTTATCTAAGGTGCACATTTTCATTATTCATTGAGCCACACTCAGATTTATACTTCCACTTAAAAATATGGACATGTCTCGTTTTTCTTTTTTTATACATGCGTTATGCAGTGTGACAGGTCAAATAGAAAATGTATATAGTGCATTCAAATAACGATAATAATGATAATAATGATAAATAAATAAATAATACTAAACTCCTAGATTTGCTTAGTTTTATTCCTTTAATTTATTTTATTTCAGCTGCCACAGCTGCTTTCTATAGCTTCCTCTGTACATTGCGCTCCACAGCCACACATTGGTAACCATTAATAACGAGGTTTTATAGACGAGCAGATACATCAGGGCAGTAGTTCAGGGTCTCGGCCTCCTCGAGATGAGGATTTTTAAAACAGAAACGAGGATAAAAGCTGAGAGTACTTCAGAAAATGTTAATGCTTCTTTAAAGGTGCAGTGTGTTCGATGTGGTGACATCTAGAGGTGAAGTTGCATGTTGTATCCATCACCTCAACCTGCACCCTACTGAACATGCAGGAGAACCTATGGTCGACTTCAGTTGTCATTAAAACTCAATAGATGTTTAGCATGTCCACTCTGGGCTACTGTAAAAACATGACAGCCCCCACAGACCCTAACCCTAACCCTCGCCTATTATTGTGCTCATTTAAGAGTAATGGGAGGAAAAATCATGTAGGTGATGAAAATGTCAGTATGTAATCGTTGGAAAAGTGACACAAAATTTCTCAAATTTTACACATTGCACCTTTTAAAACACTCATACACACTTTCAACTTGTTTGAGTCTCTCATGATACGTTTGGGACCTAATCAGATTCTACAACTTAACCAGCAATCACACAACATATAATGGAATCGTGGTTACAGTCTTTCTTGTCTCTATAAATGTGTATGTGGTGCGGATGTCCAGGTGCTCTCCTCCTGACTGCCAGTCATTTGCACTTAGATTGATTCGGAAGTTGCACCACAACGGCACGGCAGGTTTCTATAGCACCCCCTCGCACATTGGCAACTATTAATAATGAAATCGTACAGAGGAACAGACAGAACACCTGTGAGACAGGCTGGGCAATAGTTCAGGGTCCCGGCTTCCCCGAGATGAGGATTTCGAAAACAAAAAAGGAGGATAAAAGCCGAGTGTACTTCAGGGCTGTGAATAATATGGGAAGTGACTCTCTGCTCGCCAGATGTCAGTTCTTCTCAGCCTTACAGTGCAGAGTAAGGAGCATTTATTTTGACAGCAGCAGGTACACAGGGGCCACGCCGAAACGCCAGGCACATACAAATGAGCGGCGCAGCTTCTGCACTAAAGCCAGTACACAGAGAACTCAGAGGACACGGGGCGGTTACATAACAAGCGAATGTAATGTAACTGGCGTTGTGTTTGCTGCTTATGCAAGCAGAGCCGCTGATTGATGACTCAGCCAAAATTCAATTATCATTCCAAACAGATTTATCTGGAAATCAGATTTGGATTTTTTTTTTCTTTTAAGTTGCATATTAATTAAAGTGACCGACTATTTCTGGTTGTGTGTGTTTGCGTTTTCTATAAGTTGATTAAATGAGAGAAGTTTGGGAGTGGGCTGGAACAGAGGAAGTGGGATGATTGCACAACAACTGAAGGAGGCTGCATCTGCATCTGTCATTGCGTTTCTTTTATCTATGGCACATGTGGCCCATCACTCGTGGGATCATTTTATTTGGCCCGTAAGAGCTTAAAGGCATATGATTGTCTAAAAACAAAAGCCTAAAACATACTTTGCCCATGAACTTGACACTTTTTATGCGTAGCAATACATTCGGTGTGTTTACATTTTCACATTGCAATATTTGTAACTTGAATAAATAATAATAAAATATGGGAACAGATATTTTACAATATGTTAGGTAGTAATCACATTTAGTCCCACAATTAAAATCGGCCCCTTCAGAGCCACCAGAATGCTGATGTGGCCCTCAGTGAAAATGAGTTTGACACCCCTGGTATGGCTGTGTGTGTGTGTGTGTGTGTGTGTGTGCGTGTGTGTGTGTGTGTGTGTGTGTGTGTGTGTGTGAGAGAGAGGAACTCACTGGCATGGTCTGACTGCCGTGGAGGGTGCTGATTGCAGACTGAGCCTCAGTATGTGTGGAGAACTTGACAAAGGCGCAACCTGGAAAAGAGAGAGAGTGGAATCAGTGTGCGCAGGCACAGACAAACACACACTCAGTGTATATATATATAAACAGTAAATGCATTCATTTAAGAGAGGTTAAACGCACGCAGCACATTAATAAAGGAAGTACAATTGCATTTGACTCCACAAAAATCACTGTGCACCGAGAGGCTCTTGTTGCACAGCAGGCTTCCCCCACTCTGGGCATTAGGCAGGCAGACAAGCAGGCAAAGGCTCCAGGCAAAACATTGCACTGATGAAGCAGAAAAGCATGCTATTTAGCACCACATGCCTGTCTGTGCATATTAAACACTGGCTAAACTGGCTTCAGCTCCATGTTTTCAGATGGAGGATATGGCATCGTGCACCGCCCCTGCCAATCAGTGTTTGTGCAAGAAACAGAGGCCAGAGACCACAGAGCCGACTCTCTCAGATCCCATGTCCTGCAGGGATACGTTCAAGGGTAGATAAAGGGAACACTAGTGAACACAAAGTCTATTGGAAATTGCTCCCTTTTGGAGTCAGCCCCCAGCCCCAAGAGAAATCTTGAGGTACTAACAAAATCAATTGTTAATGCTTCTTTAAACATACGGCGTGTAAGATTCGGTGACATCTAGAGGTGAAGTTGCATGTTGTATCCATCACGTCACCCTCACTCTTATGAACATGCAGAAGAACCTATGGTCAACTTCAGGTGTCGTTAAAACTCAAAAGAGTTTCAGCTCGTCCACTCTGGGCTATTATCAAAATATGGCGGCCCCCGTAGAGAGGACCCACCCCTGATGTAAATATACATTAAAGGGCTCATTTAAGGGTAATGGAAAAAATCAATGTTGGTGATTATCTAATATTTATTTTATTTAAGTGATACAAATGACTCAAATCTTACACACTGCACCTTTAAAAACACATTTTCAACTTGTTCAACTATGTTTTGGGACATTATATATCATCACTAACAGTCACATAACATACAGTGATTACGTTATGTTTCTATATAAAGTTGTTTTCCTGCGTTTGCTGGAGACTCTTCTTCTGTCTATTTCAAAACTATTGGAAGCAAAACAATATCTACGATAAAGACGGACCACAACTTAATGTCTGAGCCCTGGAGGCCTCTGTGGTGACTTTATCAGTTTGTCAAGAAACAAAAAAACAACAACAAGAATTGGAAAATACTTTGAAAGCAAAACCTTCCACCAACAAGAAGCTGTTAATCCAAACAATGAGTCACATACTCTGTCTATTCATTATAACAATAACCTAGTATTAGCTAAAGTACAGATCATTTGCATATTATCAAGTGACCCACAGTCAGATTCATACTTCATGCATATTCGTCTCATTTTTGACATGTGTTATGCAGCATGGCATCCTCTCTTGCAATGTCAGGAACGGGTCAAATGAATAAATATGTACACGAAAATAAATGGACGAATAAATACATAAATAAATAAATAATCTTTGTTGGTTCAACTCCCAAACGAGCATCACCATGGGAACCGGTCAAACAAAAAGACAACTTAAACTCATTGAAACAAAACCCCTCTGAACATCTGAGGTCAGTGGAAACATGTGAAGGAGTGACAGTGTATCTGTTGCAGTCAGACGGCAGCACCATCCACTGAGCTTCCATCCTTTATGACTAAACCCCCATTTCACCTAATTTGATTGAATTTGAAGTTTCTTTTGTGCTCTCATTTAATCTCCCCTACTTTATTCTTCTTATCTCCTCCGCCTGCCCGACCCGGCCGCCCTGCCATTATTCCCCTCTTAATGGGCTTACCCCCGTGGACCCACGCCAGTCCGGATGCCCACTCAGCTGTCAGACCACTGCCCCCTATTCAGATATGGATGAAAACATGGAGGCAGAGCTGAGACACGTCCTGTACAAGGACTTTGCCTCAGTGACTCTGTGCCGCTATGAGACCTTTAACTCTGGACACCCTGAGGCTGAAATAAGCCAAAGAGCCTGGATAGGAAACAACTGGAGCAGATGTTCAGGTAAACATTAAAGGTGCGGTGTGTAAGATTGGGTGACGTCCACTGGTGAAGTATCCATCACCTCACCCTTCCCATTCAAGCATGCAAGATAATCTATGGTAGCTCGCAGGTGCCATTAAAGCTTAAAAGAGCTTTAACAGAGCTTTTAGATAAACAAACAATATCATCAAAATCTCAGCAATGTGGGATGTCATTCTAAAACTTCTGTCATTTGAGGGATTGCTTGACCAAAAAAAAAAATATTCTCAAGTCAAACTAACCAAAGCCTCTTGGACTTCAGAATAATGAGTCAGACAATAAAATAAACAATGTTTGATCTGTGAGTCTAAACCTATTCTGTCACTGTTTGTATCCACGCAGCACTTCGGTGTGTGTGGCTTTAAAAATGACTGAAATTACAAGCACATGCAACTTGACCCACATCTGATGCATGTGTCACATACATTTCATATAGACACAGCTGCCATGGGTACTCACACACGCTGTCACCTCTCTGCCAGTGACCTAAATAATGCTGACAACTGAATGTCGGCTCCCACCTTTGCTGTTTCCGTCTGGGCCTCGTAGGACCGTGCACTCCTCGATGACTCCATAGGGTTCGAAGAGGCGGTAAACATCCTCCTCGGTCTGTTGTTTGTTCAGCATCCCCACAAACAGCTTCCTGTCTTCTGAAACAAACAAAGGAGGAGACAAAGGAATGAAATTAGGACTTTGACTGCAATTGTGAGGCTAAAGTGAGAACAATCTGCCGTAGGAAGGGAGGTGAAAGACTCTTTTACCACAGAAACAAAGAGAGGCGGTGTCAGACTCATTTTCCCTGGGGGCCACATCAACTGTCCTCATATTTCCATGTGTATTCATTTATTTTTTATTTAAGTTACAAATATTGCATATATACATTTCCACACACCTGTAAACACACTGAATATATTGCTACGCATATAAAGTGGCATGTGTGATTCACTAGAGTTCAAGGGCAACGTATGCGCTGGACCAGTGGTTCTCAACAGGTCTGGGCTCGGAACCCACCATTACCTCTTGAAGACAAGTCGCGACCCAAACTGAGGCCTCAATATAAGAAAATCCATATTTCATGTAGTCGGCGTTGTACATATGTGTCGCCATGGTCAGTCGGCATATATGGACAAACGTTGTTGGTTTTCTTATATCTGTAGTGTCTGTTAGCATTACAGAGCATCATCGCTACTGTTAAGGAGTGTGAATAGACAGCACTCGATGCATTAAACATTTCTTCAAAATAAAAGCACAGTTTTTTTTTTCTCTTAACTGGTTTTCCCAAAGGCCTTGCAACACACAGAAAAGGGTCCGCCACGCAAAGGTGGGTCGCAACCCACCAGTTGAGAATCACTGCTTTAGACTTGTAGACTGGGCAACGTATGTTTTAGACTTGTATTTTTAGACAATCACATGCCTTTAAGCTCTCGCGAGCCACATAAAATGATCTTACGGGTCACATTTGGCCCGCGGGCCACACGTTTGACACATGTGCCGTAGAGGAAGTGTCTGGTTAATGCAGAGCTGCTTCAGCTCCAGTCACATTGTATTTTGTCTGCTCAAAGCTCCAAGGATCATTCAGATCTCCAGTGGACACGTATGATGTCACTGCTGGGAGCAAGTGAGTGGGTCAGGGGCTGGGCAAGGAAGGGCAAGGAAGACTAATATAGAGGTTTCACACACACACACACACACACACACACACACACACACACACACACACACACGGCACAGACACACACACACACACACACACACACGGCACAGACACACACACACATGGCACAGAGACCAAGACAATGAGCACGACTTTGGTACTGTAAAAGCACCAGAGGCTGCAGGCGGCACCAACCTCCTACACAATGTACCGCACAAGCTCTCTTTCTCTCTCTCGTTCTCTCTCTCTCTCTCTCTCTCTCTCTCTCTCTCTCTCTTTCTCTCTCTCTCCGCCTTTTATTCACTGTCGCTCTCGCTAACCCTCTCTAGTTATCTCTCGCCTCTCTTTTCTTTCTTTCTCTCTCGCTGATTCTACATTTTTCTCTCCTCGTTTCACCCTCCCCCCTCCCCCCCTCCCCCCCTCCCGCCCCCCCTCCCTCCCTCCCTCCCTCCCACCTTCCTTCCTTCCCTCCTCTTTATCTCCCTCTTACTCCACTAATGGCTGCTGATCCAGTGTTTTTTTGTGTAGCCAGAGAAATGTGTTCTTCAGCGAACAATAGCGCGTCTCTCCTGTGAGCCGCGCGGCGACATGCCATGAATAATGTTACATTCTCAATAGACGGCCTGCGCGCTACTGAGTCCTGTTAAATGCTGCAGGACCTGATCTTTACCTTGACCTGACACTCTGTGTTTACTGATGCACTCCGGCCTTGTATGATTAATGCTGCCGCGCCGAGCGCCTCCGCCGGCGGCAGACGCACTCAAAACATTCCCTTTGTGCGCAACGTTTCTGCAACTCTGACCAGCGAAGTCGCGGCGGAGGAACGAGTGAGAGACAGGACCGGCAGCTGCCGCGGTGTCAGGGTGACCTGTGACGATGAGCCAGCTGCTGTCGTCTCTCCACCCAGACACGAGATGACACCGAGGGGCAACCTCTGGTGCATGGCGAATGAAACATGATTGGATGGAGGGGCACCGTGTACGATTTGGCGCATTCTAGTGGCGAAGTTGCACGTTGCATCCATCACCTCACCCATGGAGAATCCAAGGTAGACTTCAGTTGTCGTTAAAACACAAATGATGTTTCGTATGTCCACTCTGGGGCCACCGTAAAAACATGGCAGCCCCTGTAGGGAGGACTCGCTCCTCGTGTAAATATACATTCATGGGCTCATTTACGGGTAATGGAGAAAAACGTAAAGGTTTAGGTGATTGTAAACTCACAAATTCCAGTGAGTAATTGTTTTTTCATATTTTTGGAAGTGAGAAAAAAAAGTCTCTTTGATCAACGTTTGAAAGTGCGCATATTAAGGAGCATGGTCCCTTGACTGACACCTGAGCCGACCTGTTACGTACCGCGGATGAGGCGACGGCACCACGAGCCGACCCACAGCTCCGCGTGTGTTCCGCCTCTCTGCCCGTTTTTGAATGAACCCGGAAGTTGTTAGGATTCGGCAAGATGGCGACAAGGGGCTCACCCACAATTTGCCTCATAAGCACTCTGCAGAAACGTCTACAGGTAACGTCACCGACGCTACGCCCATCTTTATACACAGTCTACGGATGATACCCGTATTCCTGACGGGGAGTGGGCGGTGGCGAGTGCGTGAATGCTGCCCCAGCTTGGGTCTTAGCACCGCCGATAATGCACCTTTAAAATAATCACCCGTGTCAGAGCGTTGTCAGGGGAGGGGCGTCCCTGGTGCGGGCTCCTTATTGCAAGTGGCAGGATCAGAGGCGATGTATCAAAATGGAAGTGATGCAATGTGACATGTGTCAGGGTGGATTGGAGAGCATTTATCTGCAAAAAAAGGAAAAGCCCTGAACTGGAAAATGAAAGGCCACCATGGTCCTTCCTTTTGCTGGAGGGAGAATATAAATTCTGAGGCTGGATGGGGGAGATGAGAGGAGGTTGTGTGTGTGTGTGTGTGGGGGGGGGGGGGGGGGGGGGGGGGGGGGGGGGGGGGGGGGGGGGGGGGGGACTGAGTGCACACATTCCTCTGAATGCTGCCACACTACATCTCATATACGCTCATGTATGGAGCAGCACACTGAGCCACTGAGTGCACCACACTCCATGTCCTTTACATTCCCATGCTCTGTCTGTGACTCCTGCCGTCGCACAGATGATGGGGTCTGACAAGTTTTGAATTCATGTATGACCTGTATTAATTTCATATGAGCTGCACACGGACGGAGTGGCAGCACATTTTAAACACCACATCCGTCCCTCAGCTGCACGATTGTTCACTGGCAACTCAGGGAAAGGAATGTTATTCCCAGAGCTCTGACGTAACAGGTGTTTGGGTCTATTTACACCTGGTATTGACGAGTGTGAGACCACGTGTAAGTGTAAGTGTGTCTTTAAAGGTGCAGTGTGTAAGATTTGGTGACATCTAGAGGTGAAGTTGCATGTTGTATCCATCACCTCACCCTCACCTTTCTGAGCATGGAGGAGAACCTACGGTCGACTTCAGTTGTCATTAAAACTCAATACATCCACTTTTACTACTGTAAAAACATGGCGGCCCCCATAGAGAGGATCCATTCCTCATGTAAATATACATTAACGGGCTCATTTGAGGGTTATTGAAACATGTAGATGATTATAAATGCATGAAAATGTCAGTATGTAATTGGTGTGTGATATTTTCATAAGTGACAAAAATGACCAGAATGTAACACACTGCTCCTTTAAGAACGGTAACTGTGGAGACTCCCCCTAAAAAGTAATTGATGTAGTAAGTGAGTTACAGAATCATAAAATGAACTATAGTTACCAGGAAAGTTACCATTGCTAAACATTTGTTTAATGTTCAAATATGTCAAAGAATTTGGACCCACCCCCTTATAGTTAACTGAATCATGTTTAATGAATTAAATTGAGTCTTGGTAAAATTTGTTATTAACAGGAAATCAAATATACTGATTTTGACTGTTTTTTATGTTTTTTTGGGACAATGTGAGACGAGTCGCTTTGTCCATTGGCATCAGGAACATTTTACGTTTACATTCTTACTTTTTATATCAGTCAGTGAAACGCTTTGTCTTTTTTGTCTGAGCTGGCAACTGTCATTGCTTTCTCATCTTTTTAGAAATACACAATCATGGAAGTGGTAAAGAAGAAGAAGATGATCTCGTCGCTGACAAACACAAGCGCTATCTATTTTCCATTTGTTGTTTGTTTCAGCAGATGAGATCACGCTCATTCTCTCCTCACTACTACAAACAACTGCACAGTGGTCAATTACCGCTAACTGCTCGTACCACTGGCCACTGCTGCACCGCACCATCACTGAGCCTGCTTCACCTATTTGTCATTCGAGTGGCGTGCCGTGCTCGGTACACACGGCGCGGTATTCCTCAAAACTGTAGAAACAAGACTCTTCTGAGTCTCGGTGGGGTTCCCTCACAGGAGCAGCCTGTTTACACCTGAATCTTTATCTCCGAGCATCTTCACTGGGCCCTTTGATCCGAGGATGGCAGCCTCGCGTGCTCTCAGCACAGCCCCGGACTTTCTCTGCTGGATTGCAGCGGTGAGAGCGAGAGCGCCGCTCCTCCATTTGCAATTCTTTTCAATTCAAATCTCTCTCACCCCTGCAGGACGGCACATGCGGCATGAAACCTCTCTGTCCGCTGACGTCCTCCATATGTATGAAAAGTGGCAGGGAGACAGTCTGACCCTCTGCAGTGCACCATGGCTTTATAAGCTTTCATTTACATGGGCAGGTGAGAGCGAATGGCAGCATCATTGTCGGCTCCTCTTGAGCTTCTCTCCGAGAGGGATGATAAGAATGTTTGTGATTGAATCGTGTTTTTAGCTCACTGAACTGAACCGTCACAACATGATTTGAGAGAACGCTGCGGTGGATGTGAACGTGTCTTCACAAACCACTTCCGACCAGAACACATGTCAAACTCATTTTCACCGAGGGCCACATCAGCATGATGGTTGGTCTCAAGAAGCCGGTTTCAATTGTGGGACAAAGTGAAATGATCACTCAGCATATTGTAAAATGACTGTCTTCATATCTGATTGTTATTTATTCAAGTTACAAATATTGTATTCGCAATTCATGTAAAAATGTAAAAACACTGTAAACACACTGAACATCTTGCTACATATAAAAAAAGTGACATGTTTAATTCACTAGAGTTCACGGGGCAATGCATATTTTAGACTTTTATTTTTAGACAGTCATATGTCTTTAAGCTCTCGCGGGCCACATACAATGATCTTGTGGGCAACATTTGGCCCGCGGGCCACAAGTTTGACGCATGTGTACAAGAGCTTCTCACCTGTGATGGAGACTTGTACATAAAAACTGTATATGAAAAGAAATTAGGGTCCTGTTATTTTATTTTTTTTTACATCCAAACAGAGCTACTGTCAACATGGACACAATCCTACATTAGAGTGTCTCGTCTTTTTGTGTTTACAGTGAAATGGCATCACCTAAACCAGTGGTTCTCAACTGCTCTAGATTCCGGACCCACCATCAGCCTTTACAGGTACAGTGTGTAAGATTTGTTGACACCTAGAGGTGAAGTTGCACGTTGTCATTCAAACTCCAAACACGCTTAGTGCGTTCACTCTGGGCTACTGTAAAAACATGGCGGCCCCCATAGGGAAGACCCGCTCCTGATGTAATTATACATCAAAGGGCAAATTTTAGGGGCACGTAAAAAGCAAGTCATACATTGAGGTGATTATACATTTGGAAAAACTGTTGGTATCCACTCGTTTGTAATTCTATTTCCACAGAGAGAAGTGACAAAAATGGACAGAAATTGTACACACTGCATCTTTAATGACAAGCCGCGACCCAACACAAGTTTAACGATAAACAAAAATGACCAGCAGGTGGCGATGCCAGAGAGGGAACTATTCGCTTTTACACTCAACTAGCTGCATTTGATCAATTAACCAAAAAAATGCATCTTAGAGACACATGGTAATAAAATATACATATGTGCTGTGTCCCACTTACATTTTATGGTCAATTATCAAACCAAAATGAAAACTTTGCAGGTTTTACGCTGTCTGAGAAATGTCATAAGTTTATTAGGCTAATTTTCTTGACTTCTTTTTGACCAGTCCAAGGTCACTGAAACAGGTCTGTGACCCACTTTTGGGTCACGAGCCACCAGTTGAGAATCACTAACCTTGACATGTCAGGGTGTCTAATAAACACTGTGTGAGTTAAGCGTGAAAACTGCTGATCACACCAGTAACATGATACATTTACAGCTCACTGTGGCATCACTGCATCCGACTTCACTGTGACACACCACTGCTCTCCTGAACCCCCCACCCCCCCGCCCATCATGTTTAATTTACTCTGAGTTATTAAACAGATGCTTGTTTGGAATAAATGCACTGGAAATTAAACTCCAGAATAATGAAATGGCAGCGGTCCGCCTCGTTGTACACACTGAAGATTACTGCGTCCATTTGAACCCTCTCTAATCAATACGAGCTGTTCAGTGTGAGCGCACTGCCCTTGTGTAAAGTGTTTGAGTGGCTGCACACCAGCAAATTAAATCAGTGATATTTCATATCTCTAATTTTCACGCCGTAGTCCGACCATTATGGTGCTCGCATGGCTGACAGCCGCATGGTGATTCTTTACTTGTCCTCGCACTCCAGATCTTCACACAGCATTACTTTGTTATGTAATGTTTAAATCCACTACAACACCAAACACACACACACACACACACACACACACACACACATTATATCAATGTATATCAATGGCGCTGTGAACTGAGGCTACTGGACGCAGCTGGGCTTGATTGGGCTCCATCCGCACATTTAAACACCAGGTATGACAGAATTACACACAGGAAACAGAAGCATTTCAAAATAATTCCATATTTGACTAATTTTTCCCAGCTTCTTGTATAAAACAATGGAGCTCATACTCAGAGTAGGAGTTTAGATCAACGAGAGAAAAAGCGAAGGGATAGAAAGGGAGAGAGTTGGGTGAAGGTGCGATAAGAGAGGGAGAGAGAGAGAGAGAGGGAGAGAGAGAGAGGGAGAGAGAGAGTGAATGTGTGGGAGAGTGAGAACGATGAGTGCATGCGGTTAGTTGCTGTGCATTGGGCTCTGCAGTCCATGATAAGCCCGGGTGGATGAAGACGGTTCAACATGGGAGTTGGTCAATCATTGTTAAAGGCGGGGAGGAGGAAGAAAGGTAAAGGGTGGGAGGAGAGAGAGAGAGAGAGAGAGAGAGAGAGAGAAAGAATAGAGGAGGAGAGGGGAGGGGAGGGGAAGGATGGGAGCGGGGGGAGGAGGGGAGGAAGAAAAGCGTGCCGGCAGCCTCAGGTGTTCTCTGGTTTGCAAATTCTCTCTGCTCCATCTCTTTCTCGACCGTCGCATAGGTGAGCGAGCGAGCGAGCGGCGGGGGGGGGGGGGGGGGGGGGGGGGGGGGGGGGGGGGGGGGGGGGGGGGGGGGGGGGGGGGGGGGGGTTGTGACAGAGGGTGAGAGTGTGCTATGGAGAGAAAGCACTTGTCAGATAGATGGGGAGAGGTTGCTATGACAACTACTTATACAGCAGGCTGTCAGTCATGTTTCATTGGAGTTTGGAGAGGAGGGGAGGTATGGATGGAGGGGGGGGGGAGGGGGGGAGCAGAGGGAGGGGTTGGGGAAGGGTCATTTCTCCATCTGTCTGCTGCAGCTAGATTGGAAATGTGAGTGTCAGGCTCGGAGATAAGGACAAATTATGAACAATATTAGCCGGCTGATAATAAGGAACAATAATGAATGGATAAATATATTAAAAAGCAAATGCGAGATAGCATCCAGGCAGAAACAGGAGCTCCAGGTTTTCTCATTTGGAGGCAAAGATAAGAGTGAGGAGTGGAGTGAGGCTCGGAGGAGGGGAAGGATCCAGCGTATTAGAGCTCTCGCTACTGTAGCGCACTTCCTCTGTCTAATGAAAGAAAGGGAAGGAATCGAAATCACTTTGTAGCTGGAATACCAAATATCGCGGCTTCCTCTCCCTCCCTCCCCTCCCCAGCCCCATTACACCTCTCCAATGAGCAGGATGCCACACAGTAACAGTGTCAGCATGTGTTCAAGCATAAAAAAACACAGACAGAGTGGAATGAAATTAATTAACCCTAAGAGATGGCGGTGCTTAGCCAGTGGAATTTAATCCAATTTATTACATATAGGGATCTAACTCAGGCTGTGTTTGCGTTAATGAGACCATGTGTACAGACGTGTGTGCATGGCTGTGCATGTAGAGGAGCGGGGCGCACGTGCCCTGTTGTGTGTGTGTGGAAGTGTGTGAGGTCACTCCTCCCTGTCCCGGGTACAGTATGGGAATTTTCGCGGTGGGAGTGGCAGAGAGTGATGAGGGAGGGAGCCTGAGGTTTGGCTCAGCTTCAGGGTGAGAAGCGGCTGCCAAATTAACTCTTGAATAATGAGCCTTTCATGTGCCGCGTTATCGCCAACCGGAGGACCACTGTTAAGGCTTTCACCCTGGCAGGGGGCCGCCATGGTTCTGGTTCCAGCTCCGCCCCCGGCTCCGGCTCTATGAGAACCTTGGTGCTTTCGGGCCAACCGGTCCATCGGCGCTTAAACCGGTTAAAAGGGAACCTACACAGGCGGAAGTAAACATAAACAGTGTTTCCCCGGGAAGGGACGGGAAGGGAGTGTGCGTGTGTGTGTGTGTGTGTGTGTGTGTGTGTGTGTGTGTGTGTGTGTGTGTGTGTGTGTGTGTGTGTGTGTGTGTGTGTGTGTGTGTGTGTGTGGGTACACATGCATCAGGTCGAGACTCAGTTGTGCAATACAGAGAGCAAAAGGGAATTGAAACCCCGACCATGTAGAGACAGAAACGACATGCCGTCATGTAAATAAAATGAATAACACTTTTTGTTTTTAGTTTGTTTGATAAAAGAACAACATATCGACATGTTCCAAAGGAAAGGTAACCATTAAAGGTGCAGGGTGTAAAATTTGGTGACATCTAGAGTTGATGTTGCATGTTATATCAATCACCTCACCCTCACCCATCTTCAACTTCCGACTTCAGTTGTCATTAAAACTCAAAACATATTTAGTATGTCCACTCTGGACTACTAAAAACATGGCGGCCCCTGTAGAGAGGACCCCCTCCTCCTGTAAATGTACATTAATGAGCTCATGTAGGGGTAATGGGGAAAAAATAAAACATTTAGCTGATAATAAATTCATGAAAATGTTTGTATGTAATTGTTCTGCAATATTTTTAGTGGTGAAAAAAAAAAGACCAAAATCATACACACTGCACCTTTAATCACTTCTGTTGAGATATGGAGCTATATAGGAAATGTAATTAAATAAGACTAACTTGATCCGTGGTGCGTCCCCTAATAGAATGATTGGGGAAATAGAACTTGTAAAACATGACACGCCCACTGATGATGTCACAGTTCCCATGGGAGAACCACAATAGTTTGGTTACTCTGAGAACCGACATTTCAGGTTGGCTGGTTCCAATTTGGTTTGGGAACTGGAACCATGCCTGCCGACGCGCAAGCACCACGTGTGTTCTGTCGTCCCGCGGGAGCCGCTTCACACGCACGGCCCGTGTTAGTAGGTCTCCGTCGGTGCACCTTCCACTCTGGGGAAGAGAAGTGGGTTGATAGAATAGTTTGTTTTCCAATTTCCAAAGTAAATGAGCGCTCGGGTTGGTGTACGCGATGCCGCATCTGCAGCTGTCTTTTGATGTTTGCGTGCTTAACTCACCGAGCTGACAGCACAAACTGTGCCTACCATGCACCGTCCCTAATGAGGAGGCTTATTAGTGCCGTTTCCCCTCGTAACTTCGGAGCTGTTGCTTGGAAACAGCATCGCAAAGAAAACAATGCAGTTGCTCTCCCATCACATCCGATGCTCCCCCATTGTACTATTTCATTACCAAAGCGCTTCAGTTTGGACATACATGAAGACAAAGAGAGAATCACAGAGGGCCATGTTATAATATGAATGTTAAACACTATGCACCCCACTGTAGCTGTTGCTATGTTCTGTCTAACACAGACCGGGGCATTTCACATGCGGCCCGCACCGTTGTTCAATGTGGCCCGTAGAGTAGAATGAACGCCACTGATTTATACGTGAAGTTTGAAAAAAATCTGCAAAAATCTGCTTTTATTTTGAAATGCTTCTGCGCCCCACCCCCATCGCTTTCTTAGCCTTTCAAAGAAAAGTTCCATTTTAGAAAACTACCCCATCTGTATTACATGGACTGGAATTATCTAAACAAACTCTCTAATTATCATTTTCTGTGCATGATACATGAAGCTTGAAAAAAATGAATACAGCGTGATTCTGTCATGCTTGATGTCTACAAGGAGGCCCAGCTGAGTCCGGTAGCCTCCCTCACAGCGCCCTCCCCTCACTTAATTAGCCTTCAAAATAAAAGTCCAACTTTAGAAAACCACTCCATTTGTTTCCAATCCAATTTGCTTTCATTTTTTGGTGTTTCTGAGCATAAGGGAACTGTTTGTGTTTCTCCAAATGTCAAAACAAAAATATCACATTTTTGGATATTAAACTATCAAACAGTATGTTTTTATTTTTTGTGCAGGATGTTGCAGGAATTATTTTCCTGACAGACATTTGATAATTATTGATTATAAGGATTAGGTTGTATAAGATGGTGTTTGGACTGATTGTTACTGAAGATGTAGATATAGAAAATACATAAATAGAAAGACCAAAAGTTGTTTTCAATAATTTCATCCAATGATAACAGGTCTTGATTTAACACAGTTAGTTTGACCCCTGGTAAGAATCCAGGTTTCTTATGTGGCCCCTTTGGAGAAATAATTGCCCTCCCCTGGTGTAACAGTAGCGACCTGCATCTGAAACTGCCGCAGCTTCATTTCATGTCAGAGTTTTATCATTTCGATGTCAAGGCTGCACATCGGCAGCACGGCTACATCCCATGCAAGTAACCAGTAAAAATGCCATGCAGCACTGTGTTTGGGGCCTTGATAGCGATGTGGCAGAAACAGCGCATCCCTCACTAAGATCTCCTCTGGGATGGATTAGGCCTCACTGCCTCCACAGAGGTGTCAGGCAACGCTTCGCAAACTTTTCCTGACACGAACAAATTTCACGACCCACACTCCGCTCTTTTTGTCAACACGGGGAAACAAAGCAATGTCAAGCTGAGTCTGACTGAGATAGGTACAGAATGCAGCAGGGCATTATTTGGTCAAACTTGTTTACAACAATGACAAACATCTTCAGGTGAGAAATTATGCAGCGTGCAGATCGAGGGGCAACCTCCGGTGTAGACGAGTAAAGTACATAAGGAAGTGAAACACAGGGTGGCCACTTGAGGCAAAAGGGAGCACGTCCCATGTTAAAATGATCGACTTTAGAGGTGAATGAAACATGTTTAAAGTCGGGTATAAACTACAGTCTTGGTCTCAATCAGTCACATGTTTTCCTGTGACAGGGGTGAATTTTTTTTCCTACTCGCTTATTTTTTCTTTTATTTATTCACTCATTATTGTTTTAATAATTTCTTTGAATGATAACAGGTCTTGATATAACAAAGTTTGTTTGACCCCCAGTATTGAATCTGGGTTTCTTGATAAATAATCGCCCAGCTTTGTAGCAACCGGAAACCACCTCAAAGAATCTCCCTCACATCTGTATGTAGACGCACTCCTTACACACGTATACAAACACGTAAAAAGCACGTACAACTTCCTGTCACTCAGTATGCTCACAGAGTTTATGCATCGGTGGGATCGAATGGCTGCTCTGCTCACTGCCGCTGGCTGGGGCTCTCAGCTGCTGAGTCCTGGCTCTGCTGGAAGCCTTGAACACACAATTACAGACTCCACCAGCCCCCCCACCCCACCCCACCCCCCCCATTCACTAAATGCTCCACGTAAAAACCTTCGAGGTGTGTCACTATCTGTGTGTTTTGTGCATTCCTTTCACTTGCAGTCAGCATACACACACACACACACACACACACACACACACACACACACACACACACACACACACACACACACACACACACACACACACACACACACACACACACACACATTTACATGGGACTTTCACACTGGCAGTTCCTGAACCAAAATTGAAACTGGCCTCACATGAGAACCACAGTCTCCAGCAAAGGTAACAATTCATTTTATATCTTCTTCTGGATTATTATCATTATTATTACTAATGAGTAATGTGAGTGTTTTCAGCAGGACCTCCATTCCATGGAGCTGGAGATGAGATGGGACTTCACATGTGTCATTGTTCTGTTCCTGTGTTTTTCTGTCATTTCATAAATAGATCGTAACATCGTCCCCAGATTCTGTAATATTGTCTAAAGATGGCACTAAAAAAACCCACACTTCACCTTTAAGGTTACCTTTCCTATAGAACAGGTCTATATGTCATGTCATGTCATGTCATCTTCAACCACAATCTGGGTCACTGCAAAATTTCTACTCGTACACACAGAGCCTTTGGGGGTATCAGTGTCAGGGCCAGTGACAATGCAGCAGGGTCCAAGTGGGCTTCGAACTAGTGACCTTTGCCTCCAAAGGCAACTACTCCAACCACTGAGCCCCTGTCGCCCTCAGGTATATATGTTGTTCTTTAATTAAACAAACTAAAAAGCCTCATGTTATGTATCTTATTTACACGACAACAAAGTCGTTTCTGTCTCTATTTGGTCGCGGTTTCAATTCTCTTTCGCTTTCTGTATTGCACAACAAAGTCTCTCTTGCACGCTCCCCTCCCATCTCTTTCCAGGGAAACACTGTTCATGTTTACTTCCTGAGTAGCAAGGAATATCATTCTCTCTCTTTGTTTCCCTTTTAACTGGTTTGAACGCCAGTGGGCCAGTTCGCAAGAAAGCACCGAGGCTCTCAAGGTGCTGGAGCCAGAACCAGAAGCGTGCCGGCTCCCCACCAGTGTGAAAGCCCTCACACACACACACACACACACACGCACACAAACGCACACCTCAGAACACCTGGAAGCGAACGGACAATATATCCACCCTGCACGTCTCAGCAAATTTACTCTCGATACGATTACAAATGTGAAATATTACTCACAGCCTTGTGTCAACTTCAGTGTATATTAGAGCCCCGCTCATAAATCCTGGAACTGCTGTGCAGCATGTAAATGTAGCTACTGTATATAAACATTTACAATATGGCAGTGCTATTCATATTGTCTCCCTTTCATAATGCCGTCTGAAGGGCATTTTGGCATCCGTTACAATATGGATTTCTTTCCCCCGTTCCCAGTTATTGCCGTTCCTCTTTTGCTATCCATACAATAGAACAGGCCTTTTACCTTTGGCAGTATTTAACACAGCGCTATGGCCTGTTTCTTAATTATTTTCTCATCGCTCCACTGACACTGATTCATGAGGGTAATGTGGGACACACCCCCTCAACCAACCCCCACCCCCTCACTCCTCTTCTCCATGCAGTTCCTCACACTTTCCTCTCTTCCTCTTACTCAACGGCACATTTTTTCTTCCCTTTTCATTTCTAACATTTCTCTGCCATCACCATCTCATTCTTCTCATTTTACCTGCTAATCATCTTGGTTAGTCATAAGTTGCCATGAAGGTAACTCATTAGCCTCCATGGCTGCTCACGAATAATTACTTTTTCTACATGGAGGCAACAACAAACTTCAATTGAACCTGAGCCAAACTGAGCCTGCTGTGATCCTCTGCACAGCCTTAAATAAACAGTACAATACCAATATCCTCTCATCTCCTCAAACCCTGGACAACGGCAATATTCTGGAACACAAACTCATGCTGGAACAAAAGACTTTATCTGAGACGAGAGGATAGAAAGGTTGACAGTCAGACAAAGTGATGGCAGCCAAAGATTATGGCGTTATTGCTCAATTACAGGAGACAGAAAAACAATACACTATAAGGCAGATAAAGTAAAAAAAACAAAAGAGGAACCAGATGCTGAGACTGGATACACTACTCTTCCCCTTTGCCAACCAATCAGGTTACAATGATGCCTATCAAAAGTAATGTGTAATGAAGGCATAAATTATTTTTAATTATATTTAGCAAATATAATGTTGATTATGGCAATACCTCAAGTTAAGGCTGAACATGTTACACTGAACCACCACAATCAAAAAGAAGGTCTATGGTGAAGGTCTGTATATACATTCTTTACATGACTGTCATATTTCAATTATTATTATTATTATTATTATTATTATTATTATCATCATTATTATTATTATTATTATTATTATTATTATTATTATTATTATTATTATTATTATTATTATTATTATTATTAACTTATTTAAATATTACATTTGACTCTCATTTTAATCATTGCTTCTCAGTCTTTGTGATCAAACTAATATGCTTAGCTAGATCCCCCTCTACCTACGCTTCCTTATCCAATATGACCTAGACACTAACTACGCATTGGTCACACCCTTCAACTTAAACCAGAGGTGTCAAAATAATTTTAGTTCAGGGCCAACAATCAGCCCAAATCGATCTAAAAGTTGCATTGTGTAAGATTTGGTGACCTCTAGAGGTGAAGTTGCATGTTGTATCTATCACCTCACCCTCACCCTTCAGAGCAAGTAGGAGAACCTATGGTCGACTTCAGCTGTCATTAAAACTCAAAAGATGTTTAGTACGTCCATTTTTACCACTGTAAAAACATGGCGTCCTCTGTAGAGAGGACCCCCTCCTCATGTAAATATACATTAATGGGCTCATTGACGGGAGATGGGGGGGGGGGGTGTCAGTATGTCATTGTTTTTTAATATTTTCAGCAGCAACGAAAATGACAAAAATCGTACACACTGCACCTTTAAGTGGGCTCGACCAAATCATAGCATAACACTGCTACACCAACCTCACATTAAACCAGAGACACACAGTCACACTTTACTCCTCCCCTTCTTCTCTCCAACGCACCAATTCCCAGCTGCACGTGCTCCCCCCTAGTGTCCCGGCATAGTAAGTGCAGGTCCATAAACCAACATCTCCACATCTTCTCTGTGATTTTTACACTTTGTATAATCATCCCACAGGCCTGACCGTATCCTCTGGTTCACCAGATCCAGTCTGTATGTTTGACACCCCTGATTTAAACTTAAAATCAGCCAAAGTCACGATAGCCATGATGTCTCCAACCTGCAGTATTCAAAACGAACAAACTGTATTTTGCCTTTCACGTGAGTATTTCAGTGAATCACAGTGGATTTCATCAGTCATATGAAATGGTGACACAGTGGGTGAGAAGATCATTTATTATCCGGATCTGCAGCAAGACGTGTGCGGATCATACCATACCAAGACTTAGAGGTGTATACACACATATGTTCCACCCATAGACTGTATATAAAGATGGACGTAGTGTCCGTGACGTCACACGTTGGTTTGAAGCAAATTGTGGTCGAGTTCCTTGTCGGCCATCTTGCCGAATCATCACACCTCCCACTTCCTGGTCCATTCAAAAGCGGGCAAAGAGGCGGAACACACAGCAGTGAGCTGTGTGTTGGCTTGTGGTGGCATCACCTCATTCGTCGTATACGTGCCAGGTTGGTTCGGGTGTCAGTCAAGAGAACACGCTCTTAATTATGCGTCATTTCAAAATCCCCCCCCCCCCCCTCAAATAGTTGTCACAGTAACATGTGACTGATTGAGACCAAAACTGAAGTTTGGACCAGACTGTTTCATTCACCTCTGAAGCTGATCATTTGAACATGGGAGTCTATGTGGATTGACTCACTTTTGGAGTCAGCCCCCAGTGGCCACCCTGTGAACTGCAAGTTTTTTCACTTCCTATTCCGCCTCATCCGTCTGCACCGGAGGTTGCCCATCGGTTCCACCCTTTCTTAACCAACTAAAAATAACAAGTGTGAAGATAAGACAGCCATAAAATGTTCAAAAATAAACAATCTGCTTCAGATTCCTTCCTTCATAGAGATAATACCAATGATCATTCACAAACAGATTCAACCGTCAGCAGATCAAGTTCAGTTTTTTAACCCAAATGATAAACAGTGTAGCGTCTGTCCCAGAGCGAGTGAAACATTCTTACAATAAGTCATGCATATTTCTATTTTGCACAGATAGATAAGAAAGAGAAATCTGTGATACAAGCCTCTGTGGTTATTTCAGACAAGTACGGGTAAAAGTTGGAATAGAGGGAAGCGGAGTGTGCTCGCCTCAGGCGACCAAAACACCATGGCTGTCCCACATTATGAGAAGCTTTCAGTAGAGTCCCATCTTCTAAAAGAGTGCTGATTGACCTTCTACCCTAATTAAAGTGCACCATTGCCAACGGAGAGCAGATAAGACAGCTGGGCTGTCAGAGTGAGTGACAGGGTGAGGCTCTCCTCCTGCAGTCACATCAGCACCACCACAGAAGCCGTGCATACAAAAAGAGAATGACAGCACCCAGTGGAAATGCTCAGCCTCTCACCTCCTTTCAAGAAGCAGCTCCAACTCATATTAAGTATTTTTAAGTCATTCTCACCGAGGGCCACATCAGCATTCTGGTTGCTCTCAAGGGGCCGGTTTTAATTGTGGGACTAACTGTGATTACTACCTAACATATTGTAAAATAACTGTATTCATACTTTATTGTTAGGTTACAAATATTGTATAAGGATTTACATACGCCTGAGAATGTAAACACACTGAGTGTACTGCTACACATAAAAAGTGGCCGTGAAATTCAGTAGAGTTCATGGGTCAATGTATGTATTAGACTTTTATACTTCCCCCATCCGACCTCTGAACACTTTTATTTATGAAAAAAAGCTGATGTCATGATGCATAGAGCACATGTGACTTCTTGCTTGGTTAAAGGCCTGTGTCAGTCAGTATATGCAGGTGAGTTGTGGCCCGGTGCCCCGGCAGCTCTCACACTGTGGGTCAGCAGAGAGCTGACAGGCAGCATGGCCATTAAAGGGGCAGTGTGTAAGATTTTGGTAATTTTTGTAACTTCAAAAAAAGATTACAAAACAATTAAATACTGAAGGTTCATTCATTTATATTCACCTAAATGTTCTATTTTTTTTCTTTACCCTTAAATGAGCCAATGAATGTATTTTTATATGAGGAGGGGGGTCCTCTCTACGAGGGCAGCCATGTTTTTACACTAGTAAAAGTGGATGTACTACACATCTTTTGAGTTTTAACGACAACTGAAGTCTACCATATAGGTTCGCCTCTATGGCCGATATAACATGCTAGAGGTCACCAAATCGTACACATTGCACCTTTAAGCCTCTTTTGTTCACGTGCAGCTCAGACATCTGACGGCTCAGTGGCTCTCGCAGACGGAGCTTCAGAGAGATAGACCATATTCTGCTCCATCCTGCAGATGGACATGACCCCTCCCACTCTGTCTTCTAAGCCTCACCCCCTCTGTCTTCTAAGCCTCCCCCCCCCCCCCCCTCTCTCTCTCTCTTTGATGCTCTCTTCATGCAGTATTTTCACACTTTGTTTGGTTTCCAGGTGTACATCAATCTGCTGATGTGATTGTGATCATGAAGTTAATATCTCATGAATGAACCATATACAGCAGTGGTGGGTAGAGTATAGAGGTCTTGGTCTAGGGCAATAGAAACAATAATTTGTTGATTCTGATAATTCATTGTTCATTTAGTCATTTCAAAATCTGCATCTTCTTTAAAAGCTGATGGTTTTTAAATGACGATTGAAAAACATTCCTTTGCTCTCCCGAATTGAAAAGTGCAGTTTACTGAGGTAAAGGCTGCAGCAGCATCATCCACCAAACTAGCAGAAACATATAATTATTATTGACAAGAAATTCACATTAAAAACAGCCATAGATCACAGTATCTATGCATTTTAATGTGATTTCCCATTTCCCTATATATGCAATATATTTCACTATGGTTCAACGTAAAATTACTTGAATCATCTTCATCCAGGGATATAATGTGGGAGAATTTTCAATATTTTGGACCTTATAGAATAAGACTGCAAAAAAATTGGTTATTTCTCTCTCTGACGCAAACTAAACTATCAGGTCGACCGTTATCCTCTCGCACTCTGTATTCTGCTCTCTCTCTCTCTCTCTCTCTCTCTCTCTCTCTCTCTCTCTGACAAACTGTAAAGTAAGCATTTCAATTCCCCCTGACCTTTACTGATCTCACCCCAGCAGCCAGGCCCGATGCTTTGGGCCAAAACAAAATGAAATTTCAGCTCAGAATAATTTAAGATGATTCTGTCCATGAAGGGAACATCAAATATTTTGTAGTAAGACACTTATTACTTATTAATTTAGTGACATCTAGAGGTGAAGTTGCATGTTGTATCCATCACCTCACCCTCACCCTTCTGAACATGCAGGTGAACCCATGGTCGACTCCAGTTGTCATTAAAACTCAAAGAGATGAGTATGTCCACGTTTACTACTAAACATGGCAGCCTCCATAGAGAGGCCCTGTCCTCAGGTAAATAAAAAAAACAACATTTATATGATTATAAATTTATGAAATTGTTTTGTAATATTTCTAGAAGTGAAAAACATGACCAAAAACATACACACTGCACCTTTAATGGACTTTCTGTAAGTGCACTCTCTCGTACTGTTTCTTCCCTGTGATCATGTGGGAGAGAGAAAGGGGCAGACAGGGAGAATGAGCCAGCATAACATCCCCAATATTCAAATGTATGCATGCATGAGCACAAGGTGTACACACACGCACACGCACACACACACACACACACACACACACACACACACACACACACACACACACACAAAAACTCAGGCCCTGCTCCAACTTTAGTACACTGAACACAAGAGGGCTTTGTGTGCGAAGCTGAGAAATGCCATGTCAGCACGTAGCACATAGAAGTTTTTTTTTTTGGGGGGGGGGGGGGGGGGGGGGGGGGGGGAGCTAAATGCTGTAAAAGAAAAAGCGTGTGATGAAAAATGCATGGAGCCAA
This sequence comes from Chascanopsetta lugubris, assembly GCA_016785325.1. Classification (NCBI taxonomy): domain Eukaryota; kingdom Metazoa; phylum Chordata; class Actinopteri; order Pleuronectiformes; family Bothidae; genus Chascanopsetta; species Chascanopsetta lugubris. Next base: position 7,908 of record JAFBJT010014489.1, on the reverse strand, counting down.
GAGGGGGACACTGGCTCCCTGCACACCTGTCAGGAAACTACTGCAGATCATCTCCACTGTCACTGCTGCTGCTGCTGCTGCTGCTGCTGCTGCTGCTGCTGCTGCTGTTGCCCTCACTGACCACACACCTCTAAACACATGACGGACTCTGCAGTGAATGTATCAGCACAGAGTCCTGGAATGATTACTACAACCTGTACTACGGTACTTAATTAGGATACCTGTAAAACAACAACCCTTCAGTACAGGGGTGGGAAATTAGTTTCCACGGGGGCCATTGTTACCCGGGACCAAACAAATGTTATTTCAAGACCTGTTGTTATCATTCCGATTTGCTCAGAAATACAGAAAAATTAAAGCAAATTGAACTGGAATGGGGGTGGTTTTCTAAAGTGAGACTTTTATTTTGAAGGCAAAGAAAGCGAGGGGAGGCGCTGTGAATGGAGGCTACCGAATGCATCATGACAGAATCACACACACAGGAAATGGAAGCATTTCAAAATGAAAGCTTATTTTGGCTACTTTCGTGCAGCTTCATGTATAAAACAGTGACACTTGTACTCAAATCCATGAAAGGCCCTGGGTCTGCAAGAGTAGTGGCTGAAACTGTTATACACACTGAGACAGATCAGCAAAATAAACTCATTACAACGAATGAAACATGAACTATTTTGTCATTTAATAATGTTCAGATCATCGTTTTCAAAATAAAACCCCAAACCAAGTCAAAAATAAACATATGCGAAAATAATTTCAAAGCAAAATCAAGCAACATGTAACCAATGCTTGAAAATCCCCTCTTGACATGAGTGGATTGAGCAATGAGGGAGCTGTCGGCCCGAGAGCCCTAATCAAAGAGGCCGTCTCCTGCTCCACGCTGCACAGGAGCCTTCACAAGAAACTTCAACCACATGGTGAAGGTGATGTAAGGGGAGTGAAACTCCCACAGTCAGACACAGGCAGAACAGCTCAATTAATTTTACGAAGCCAAAACCAACTGTCATTTACCAAACTTCAATGGCTCCAGGTGCAGCTCCAACATGGCACCATGTGCACTGTGAGTGTTTCCCGCACAACTAACATCTTGTTTTCAAAGACACTGATGTCAGGTCAAGCTGTCGCCACTTTGGTCTGTCACGATATGAAAACAGGAGGTTTTCCTTTCCACTCAGTTTGACTGTTTGAATCTGCGCCTGAGGATCGTGTTGACAGAACACATTCTACAGCTTTAGGTGGGAAAGGTCAGGCATCAGCACATAAACAGCATTTAAACCTCTCAAAAGGCTAAATGAGGAGAAGATCCTAAATTAATCTATGATGAAGTCTACTTAAGGCAGACCTGGGCCTTTCACGGCCGGCCCAGTCGAAAACGAGCACTGTTTTATACATGAAGTTGGACAAAGTGAGCCAAAACAGGCTTTTGTAATGAAATGCCTGTTTCCTGTGTGTGTGCTTCTGTCATGCTTGATGTTTACAAGTGAGGAATGGATCCCAAATCATGCCCAGGTGTGTCAGATAGCCTCCATTCATGGAACCCCCCCCCCCCCCCCCCCCCCCCCCCCTTTGTGAAACCCCCCCCCCCCCCCCACCTCTCGCTTTCTTAGCCTTCAAAATAAAAGTTCAATAAAATGCTTTTCCGTATTTCTGAGCATAAGGGAACTCTTTGAATTTATCAAATAGACTGGTATTGTTATTATTTTTTTTGTGCAGAATGTTAAATTATTGTCTAGACACACATTTGATTATCGCTGATTATAAAGTTATGTTGTTTTCACATTCATTTGAGTTTCCTGATTAGATGGTGTTTGGAGTCATTGTTACTGAAATAAATATGATAAAGATAATACATAAATAAACAGCCCATAAGATGTTTTCAATAATTTCATGGAATCATAACAACGTATAGTTTGTTTGGCCCCTGTTAACAATCTGGGTTTTTTATGTTGCCCCCCTGGAAAAATAATTGCCCACCCCCGTCTTAAGGTCCAATCAACATGTATGTGTGATACATGTGTAGTACTGTATGTTTGCATGTCGCCACGTTGACCTTGTTTCTCAGCTCCACCACCTTTACCTCAGTGAGTAACGAGTGTTCTGTGATGTGACTGGCAGGAGTCGGAGACCGCGATATCTCACATATCGTTGTGTACTAGCAGCACGAGGCGGCGCGGTGAAGGATTATCAGAAATTAGTCGAGTTAATTCATCATGTTAAAGGGCAGTCACTTTGCTGCTGATTAGTTATTGTACACACTCGTCAATTGAGAGTCCCTGCATGCTTTGCCTAATGAGGACTGAATCCGACAACACACACACGCGCGCACACGCACGCACGCACGCCTACACACACAAACACACACACACACACGCACACACACACAGGAGACTACACCACAGAGAGAAAAACGATCTCTAATTAGATTAGAGAGGAAATATATTTTTGCATACAATATATGTATTTCATTCTTCAATCTTAAAAGTTGCAGTGTGTAAGATTTGGTTATTTTTGTTGTTTCTTATTTTTTTCTATTGGTCAAAAAATATTACAAAACAATGACATACTGACATTTTCATTAATTTCATTAATTTCATATTAAAATGTGTAACTTTCATGTATTTTTTCCTAAGTGCACTTAAATGAGCCCATGAATGTATATTTACATGAGGAGCGGGTCCTCTCTATGGAGGCCGCCATGTTTTTACAGTTGCCCAGATGGATGTTCCAAACATATTTTGAGCTTTAATGACGTTTAATGACTGAAGTTTACCATAGGTTCTCCTACGTGCTCAGAAGGGTGAGGGTGAGGTGATGGATACAACATGCAACTTCACGTTTACATGTCACCAAATCTTACGCACTGCACCTTTAAAAGAAGGGAATTGAACATGTTTCTTCTTGTTTGCAGAGGTGGGCGGTGAACAGCGGAGGTGGATTTAGAAAAATCAATGTGTGAGCCTTCTGTACAAAGAGGCCAAGTGGAGGCCGTCACATTGACCTCTCCACAGGTCTCTATTCCCATAGTTACTGTTGCTACGATACAGGGTTTGAGCTATAAATGGTCAAACAGAGAAAACCCTGGTCAAAGGACTGTCAGACACAACTGGAAAATACATGTGTACAGTATGTTTGAAAACAAGAAGAAGAAGGAAAAATACAGATTTTAAAAATACTTTTTCGATACATGACTAGCGGCTCTCTGTTGTTTGAATAATTTACTAACGAATTTAATTCTGCGATAAAATGAGGGTGACATTGAGAATATGCGGTAAATAGATTTGATTCGGCAATAAATGTCATTTACAGAATTAAAATCATAGAAAATAAACCAAAAAATGTATGAGGATATGTTAAAAGAAATTTCACAGAAGCAAAGAAAGGAAGAGTTTGGTTTGTTACAGAATTGAACTAAAATGTCTGAGTTACGTTGACTTTTGCTCTTTACGTCTTGAAGAGCAGATCTCACTGTCACAACCTAAATGTGTGACTTTTCAGCAGTGTTTACAAACAAATATCAAATCTTTTAGTGGTTAGAATGAATCATCAGATTTAATAACTGGAGTTTGTTATTTCATAAGCTCTGTCTGTTAATTATACAAGATCAAAAAGTTCATAGCACATGTCTTCAGATGAAGTTCTGTACATTCAACTGTTTCTAAAAGGTTGGCCCTCACCCTGCGCCTGGAGTAGCAAACAGACTTAAGCCATTTTTAATTGTATTGTGTTCAATTGCATATTTCTTGTTTTTAGTTTGATAGCATGACATATATTGGGAATATTGTTTACACCTTCCATCCAATATATCCCCTGAGGTTCACAGACTAAATAAACAATCTATTCAGTGACTCTCCAAGGAACTTGATTTCTGTCCTTGAAACTCTCAAACGGTGAAATGATCTTAAGAGTTAGGTACATACGGCTAGAGGACAGAGACAGAGTCCACTATGAAGTTGAGTATCTGTGCCACATTAAAGGTACAGTATGTAGAATTGGGGGTACTTTATTTATTAATTCAAATGTTTAATTCATGTCTGGGTCTTTCCAGAATTGGAGGGCATTTGGG
>JAFBJT010014390.1:0-14295 GCA_016785325.1 Chascanopsetta lugubris | reverse complement strand
TATATGAAAACAAAAGTATAATAGTTTTAATGGGGACTTGTGTATTCACATTCAGGAGACATGTTCCATGCTCTTTAACATACGTGATTAATCGATAACCAGATTCGTTTACAGATATTAAAACTGATTGGACATACAGGTGTGAGGGTTGTGTCCTATCACTCTGCCCATGGTAATATCATCCAATAACATATCACAGAGGAAGCGCATCATGACTCAGAACATATTAAGGGGGGGGGGGGGCGGCACTTCACAAAAATGTTTTTATCTAGCATAATGACAATAAAGTTTCTTGAATATTGAATAGTGTAGAGGTAGTTTGGTCAGACCTGCAACAGAACTCAGTGCTTTGCAAATAAGTCAAGAAAACTGTCACGGCTAGAAATGACAACAAACTTCCATTTTTTTTCTCCTACCACTTGAGGCAGAAACACCCCCCTGAGTGTGACTGGGCTGAGATGAGGCGTGAGGCGGAGATGTGAGCAGCTGCAGTCTGTCAGCAGGTGAGGACACAGTGAACCCAGAGCTGCCTGGCTGGGATCTGAAACCGAAACCTTCGTGTGCTGCTGCTTTGACATTTAAATTGTCAGGTTATCCTGTCACAGCTCGACGGCTGTAAACAGATGGACCCCTTCATTTTGAATCTACAAAAGTTAGAGGGATGACCTTTACAGATTTTAGTAGGCCAAACACTCCGTTGTTGTTGGGTCTTAAGTAAAAAAACAACACATAGATGATCACGTTTGGCAGTATCTGTTCAAGAAGATGATATAATTGTTTATCTGTTTTAAATAAATGATTCGATTGTTAATCACTAAAAATAATAGCATCTAATTTGGTGATGATTAATTCTGTCTATTAAATAATTGCATTGCAATATTGCATTAAATTGGACTAATTACAAATATTCTTGAAGTATATACAGTTCCATTACCTTTAATTTGCAAGTGTGTTGACTTAGACGACATATTGGTTTTTGAATAAACTGATGGAAATGATCAAATGCAGCTTTTGCTTTTTTTTATCAGATACATGAACTGGAAATGATAATGACAGAATAATCAATTATCAAAATAAGTGGTCACTGTAACCGTACACAACAAAACAACCAGAAGAAACCATTAAAGACCGTGGGGAGTCACAAGCAGTTCAGTGGTTAGTAGTAGTCTAATGTCACTTTTAGAGTGAATGGCTCTTTGATAACTGTCTCCACACAACATGCCCACTACTGATTGTTTACGTCCACAGCTGTAACACTATGTGTCGTATCTGTTATTGAAATGTGAGGCAGTGATAGCAGCTGTAGAGGCAGGGAGGTGAACCTGAGTCTGTTTCTAAACTTGATGATAAAATGAATGGGGTTTGGTGTGAGTGCCTGCAGCCTCGCTCTGACCTCCACAGCTTGAGTGTCTCAGTGTAATGACTTATGTAAGCGGATATATCTCGTCTCACTTGTTGTCACAGTGCGAACAACATCACTACGCCACTATTCTGTCCATTAAAGACACCTCATCTACACGTCCTAACACTGTCCAACACTGTCCCTTGTATTTTGTCGCCTCTGTCCTTTGTTTACCCGACAGGATGTGGCGGTGCGTTCAAGGCCCACGGGGGGGAGACAAGGATGAACTCGCTCGAAGCAGACAGACATATAATTATTGCAAATCGGTTCTTACTGAGTTTGAAGGGGTGGTACACTGGGCTGGAGCTCCGTCTCTTCCAGGTGAGCAGGGACCGGCTCAAACTCACATCGTACGCGGCGTTTCTGACGCGGAGCTCGGAGAGCAGCAGCAGCCTGCGTGGCCTCTCCATCTCTATCCGTCCGGTCCTGCCTCGTCCTTCAGCCGGCTGAAGAGGCAAGCAGCAGCCCGGGGAACGGTTACCTCTGGTCGGGCATGTTTTGTTCTGGGTGTCCGGAGTTAAACGCTCCAAACCTCGGAGGGGATAGATGTGTTTTCAAGGCAGCGGGGGAGTCGGTGAAGTGCGTCCGTGTAGCGGTGCTCACTGCTCAGGCTTGAAATGACTTTATGACAGATAGCGGTTTTCACCGGAAGTGGGAGGAGCCACGTGCTGCGTTCAGGGTCCTCTCATCAAACGCAGTAAATGTCCATTCAGGTGAAAGCATCTCTATAATAAGTAGACTACCATCAGGCAAATTTGCCTCTAGATGTCAGTGCATCCCACCCACTGTACCTTTAAAGGTGCAGTGTGTAAGATTTGGTGACCCCGAGTGGTGAAGTTTTATGCTTTATCCATAATCTCACCCTCACCCTTATGAGCATGCAGGAGAACCCATGGTAGACTTAACAGTAAAACTCAATGGATGTTGAGTACGTCCACTTTTACTACTGTGAAAACATGGCGGCCCCCGTAGAGAGGACCCCTCTCCTCATGTAAATATACATTATTGGGCTCATTTAAGGGAGATGAAAAAAACATTTAGGTGATTATAAATTCCTGAAATTGCCAGTATGGAATTGTTTTGTAATATTTTGAGAAGTGACAAAAATTACCGAATCATACACTCTTGCACATTTAAAACAACTATTTAGATTCAAAACATTTTAATGGTGAAACTGAATGTTACGGTTGAAAACCCCCTCACCTCATTCTTCTTTAAACATGCATTAGATCCCTTGGTAGCCTCAGGGTACCTTTAAACCTCAATGGTTGTTTGTCAATGTAAGTTTGTCCAGTCTGGGCTCCTGTAAAACAAGGCTGTACAACCGGGGGATATCAGACATCCCATGTCTGATATAAAAACAAATGACTGATTCTAGGATAATCTCTTCCATTTCATTAAAACATGATGTTCTGTGTTCTGTTTATCGTAAAGTCAGACAAAGTGACTCACAGGAACAAACAAACAGACTGTTGGTTCAATGACACATAAACACTCATTGTTTGTTACCTTTTGGTAAATTACAGTTTGAATAATGATGTTTTATGTGTTTTTTTACATTCTTTCTTCATCTGAATGTTTGTGTTGGAGGCTCAGCTGAATTATACAAACTGTCAGCACATCAGTTTGGGATGTTCTTCTGTTTTTACTCCTCTAAGAAATTTGAAAAACAAACTTGACATCAAAATATAATGGAAACAAAATTCCTCTCCACTGACTCTAATACCTCTGTCGGACTGTCTTTCATCGTAAATGTCCTCAGAGATGTTTTAATGTGACATGGTCAGTCTTTTCTATTCTATGATTCATCAATCATTTCCTCTTTCTGGAAAGTTCCCTGGAAACTCCAAGGGTTATTTATACATTTATAAAAATAATAGAAGCTCCAAACCTCTCTATTCTCACCAACCAACCCATGAGGACATACATCAATCAACATTAATTGAAATACAATTGTTTCATGAGACTTAAATGTGTGAACTCGCTTCTACAGAATCTTTCATTTTTCAACATAGTGTATTAACCTGCCACTGTCATTGGGAGATTTTAGACAGCAGGGGGCACTACTGCTGAGAGAGAGAAAGAGAGAGAGAGAGAGAGAGAGAGAGAGAGAACAGCTCCAAACAACTTAGAAAACAAATGCAATTAAACAATCCATCTTTCATTTCCAAAGTCTTGATGATGATGATTAGTGTGATTTTACTGTTGCAGGGTGATGTCACCAAATCGGAGAGGAGGTCAAAGGCTATACCTTGTGACATTGGCCACAGGTGTGTCCGACCGGTGACATTTTCAACTTAAGATCCGGTGGAATTGTTCCAAAGCAAAGTGGAAAAACACATGAGATGTCAACCTGAACACCAGAACATGTGTAAGTGCAATGTTGCACCGTCAATCAGCAACTGTCCCACGAGTGGAAATCAAATGAAGTCATTTTAGTTCCGTTCACCATGAGTGACCTGTGTTTACGGACTGTAGTTTTCATCAGCACAAGCCCTTTCATTGTTAAGGGGCAGGTCGCTATGTTGCGCAACCATGTTTTTACAGTGGCCCTGAATGGACAGAGTAAACACTCAACATTCAAAAGCCGCCTGTAGGTTCCACAGGCTTAAGAGACCAAGGGTGAGATGTGGAGCTGCACCGTGTCACCGTAACACTCAAACATCACAGCTCATTTAAACTGTTCCTTTGGAAAGCAGGTAGGATCCGCATGTATCATTGTTATTGCTTGATTATTTATTTATCGTGGTTTTTTTTTTAATCGATCAACTGATTCTTCATTAGAATAAATAAATAAAGATGTCCCAAAAGGGTGGGAACTATGCATGATCATTCCCCACAACTCAAAGTGAGTCTCGAATCATTTAGTCGAATTAATTTCAATGATTAAATCCCTTTGTGATGAAAACGGTTGATGCCTACACATACTTTAAAACATCAACACAATTATTTTTTTATCCATTCTTGCTAAAAGAAAGGCAAATAGTTCCATTTAAATCAGGATCAAGTATAAATACATAAATACATGCTTGTTGAGAGGAAATACTGGTGTGAAACATACGGCCCACGGGCCAAAACCTGCCCACCAGAGGCTCCAATCCGGCCCAGCATGACTTTGCAAAGTGTAAAAATGACAGAACAGAAATGAACTGCAATTTCCCAATAATTAGAAAAACTTTTTTTTTTATTGGTCTGGCCCAACTGACATCAAATTGGCCTCTTTGCGGCCCCTGAACTAAAAAAAAAAAAGACTCTAACATCCCTGCTATACCGATCGCCGATGCTTCCTGAACCTGTCGTACAAGTCTGTCAACATTTCCTGGAGTCTCAGCCAAGGTGTTCCAGGTTGCTCTCGAACAGGAAGTTGCTCAGTTTTCCAGTAACCTCCCTTCACAGCGGACTCTTCAGCGCCGATGGCAGCGCCGACCCTTCTCTGCGAAGAGGAGCTGTACTGTCCGCAGTGCTCCGGCATCTACTGCCTCCCCGTGCTTCTGAAATGCGGACACAACGTCTGCAGGGTTTGTCTGTACAAGTACTGGGAGTGGAGCGGCGAGCGGGACTGCCCGGTGTGCCACATGGTGTGCGTCCCCGGCAGGCCTCCCATCAACCTGGCTCTGAAGTTAGCGGCAGATGCGTTTCAGGTGCGGCAGAACAACAGGAGCCGAGACGTCTGCGCCTTTCACGACGAGAGGCTGACACACTTCTGTCTGAATGACGAGGAGCCTGTGTGTCTCACCTGCCAGACCTCCAAACAGCACAAAGTCCACGAGTGCTGCTCGGTGGAGGAGGCCGCTAAACAGAAGAAGGTAAAGTCAGACCCGGGTTAATTATTACATTTGATCTTCGCTTCTCAATGAGCCCGCACAATCTTTGGTGTCAAAGAAAGTTAAAGGTGCAAGCGTGTACGATTTGGCGGAGATGAAGTTTGCACCTGACAGTAAGAATGGGCCCTCAAATACGTATTCAGCTTTGGTCTTATTGTTGTATGTAAAATCATATCATGGTTGTCAGGCTGTTCTCTTCCGCTCCCGCCACCTCAGAGGATAGTAGGGGTCGCCGGGCTCTGGCACCGTTATTTTGGGGGTCACGGGCCGACAGGTTTGGGAACCCCCGACCTAAAGTGCACCAGCTGTGGTTTTCAGTAACCTAGGATGGACCTTTGACAAACTAGACATCTTTTATTCAGCTGCATCATGTAACTTCCCCACTAGATGTCACTAATTGGTCATTTTCATATGCATTTGCCAGGGCACTGTCAAACGATTTCCCAAAAGCCTGTTGGGTCACTTCATTGAAATGACATTGACGATTGATTGACTGTTGCACATGTCTTAGCACATTTTTTTTCAGCCGTGTTTTGTGAACATGTCAGACAGAAATCACCTCCCTGCTGGAGTCCTTCAGGAAAAATCTCAAAACCATGAACAAGACAGAGGAGCAGTGGAGAGAGACAAAGACCTACATACAGGTGAGGATCTTCACGTTCACTCAGAACATCCGCCGTTGTCTTGTTTGGATTCAATCGGCCCTGCGCAACAAACAACAACCATCTTCCTCCATGTCGCAGACTCAAGCGCATCAGACTGAGAAAGTGATACAGGTGGAGTTTCAGAAGCTGCATCAGTTCCTCTGGGATGAGGAGAAGGTGCGGCTGAGAGCTCTCAAACAGGAAGAGGAGGTGAAGACCCAGGTGATGTGTGAGAAGCTGGAAAACATCAAGGACCAGATCAAAAGCCTCTCCTCCACCATCAGTGATATTGAAGAAGCCGTCAAGGGACAGGACTTAGCATTTCTACAGGTACAATTCAAAGCTCCATGATGTCTCAGGCGCAATAGAGGCCAACAGCGTGCATTTAGAGTCATTAAGAAAACTTTTCTACCAAAATGAAGACTATAAAAATAGCACAAACTCTGATGCAAAACTTTCTAAATACGAATTTCTCTAAATGTTATTCGACACTCGACATTCGATACGCAACGACCTCATTCTCCGTTAACTACCTCTACGTCTAATTCATCACCATGGGCGTGCTGTATTTATCCAGCTGTACAAATGTCATTGCAGAACCTGCAAAACTGCATCGTGGGGGACAAAATCCTTTTTATAATTTTTTCTACCACATTCAATTTGCTCGTTGTCCCGTAGCAATGAATTGACATGTCGACATGCAACTTAACATTTGTTTAACAACTTAGCTCTCCGTTTTCTGTTCAACTTCAGAACTACAAGAAGACAAAGAAGAGGTACGTGCGGCCCACTACCAGCTGAAAACACCTACAGAACTCGAGTCAAACAACTAATCACTTTGATCGATCTGCTGTTTTTAAGGGTCAAATGCAACGTTAGAGAGCCAGAGTGTATCAGAGACATCCTGATGAACTCCGCAAAACATCTGGGCTCACTCAAGTTTGACGTTTGGAAGGATATGGCCAAAATCGTCAAATATGGTGAGTCACTGATCTGCGCTTCAGTTTGATGCATTTTTAGAATGATTAACTCGATCCACATCTCCAGTTCCCGTCACACTGGACCCCAACACAGCCCACCCCAACCTGGGCTTCTCCGAGGAGCTGGCCTGTGTGCAGTACAGCAAAAGGCAGCTCCTTCCCAACAACCCCGAGCGCTGCACCAGCCGCCTGTGTGCGCTGGGATCCACCGGCTTCACAGCGGGAAAGCACACCTGGACAGTGCAGGTGGGCCAGAGCAACGACTGGTACATCGGCGTGGCCCGGGAGTCCATTCAACGGAAGAGCACCGTCTTCCTCGAGCCCGCCGAAGGATTCTGGGTGATCGGGCTGACCAATGGAGACGCGCTCTGGGCCCAGACGTCGCCTCGCACCAAGCTCCCGTTGAAGCAGAGGCCCGAGCGGATCACTGTGGTGCTGGACTGCGACAAAGGGAAGGTGGTTTTCATCAACGCTGACAATCAGATGCAAATGCACACATTCAGAGACAAATTCACAGAGAGGACTTTCCCCTTCGTCTCGCCGGGATTGTGCGAGGAGGGGAAAAGCTCCAGCCCTCTGACGATCTGCCCTCTGACCATCAGTCTGGAAGTGGAATAGGTTCGGACTGCACATGCGTCTCTGAAGAAGCACTTTGATTCCCACTTGGATGAACTATTTGACTGATTCTGACGGGGGGAAAAAAACTGTGATGTGCACACGAATCAATTCACAGATGAAATTCAGCTGCAAATTGAATCCAATGAGTATAACGGGTAGAATGTTTGTTCCATTTATTAAACAAGACGCTTTCCAATGTCGGATGTGTCAACAGTTGACCGTGTGATATTAAGTGTCCTTCTTTTTGCCCTTTGTCTTCCTCTCTGTGGCCATGTCTTTCAGTTTGGAATCCAGTCTTCTTTGCAGGTGAGCCTTTTTATTTGGGTCCATAGATTTGTCTTTTGTCCCGCTGCCGGCATAAAGGACGCCTTCTCTGCTTATTCTCATCCGAGCGTGAGACTTGGCTTTGTCTCCGCAGCCGTGAACCTGACAAACCGACAAAATCCAAGAGTTTAAAACAAAATGATTAGATTTGAGGAGAAAACGCATCTTCGCTTATTGTAGCTGATCATCATCAGCAATACTCAATACAGCTTACTACTGAAATGTAAAGGTGCAGGGTGTAAGATTTCAGTACCTAAACAATTTGAGCTTGAATGGACACCTATTAGCATAAAATGTGTGACTTGTTCCGGTCTCACCTCAGGTATATGATGACTCAGACAGAACTGTCTGTTGCAGAAGATGCAGAGCTGTCCGAGCATCAGCACAGACGCTTTACACTTGGAGAAACTACACACACTGTCGGCCTTCACGACGGCGCTGATGAGCGTGTCGAAGTCCTCGTCGGGAGCCGCCGAGGCAGCGATGTCGCAGGCGCCGGCCTTTGTTTGCTTCTTTCCTGGGACACAAAGGGAAAAGTCGGCTCAGAGCAGAGACACTCGACGTGTGGTTTCGTGGATGGAACGGTGTGAGGAAACTGATCAAACCTTTGTGCTTCTTTGATGTTTGGGTCTGGGCGGCCGCGACCTTGTTCTGCTGCGTCTTCTTCTGCTGCTGTTGCTGCTGCTGCTGCTGCTGCCGCTGACCAAGTTCTTCTCTTTTCTGTTGCTCCCTCTTCATTCGCTCCAAATGTAAACTTTTCAGATCGAATGCAGGCGGACACTGTGCTTCGCTCTGGGGATTTAGAGTGGTATTCTCTTCCTTGGCCGTTTCTTTATCTTTCTCTTCTTCTTCTTCTTCTTCTTCTTCTTCTGTCGGTGCGTGTGTCGGCTGCTCCGCTGGTGCGGACTGCAAGGGTCTGGACACGGTCACACATCGGTCTTTCCCCTCACCTGTGCTTTCATGCACGAGGTTGAGCTCCTCGGCGATCTGATGCACCAGCAAGCGGTCGTGAGAGTTAAAGGACGATGGGAACTGTAGTTCCTTCCGACTGAGGTCCTTCAGAAAGTTCTCCACCTGCTCTCTGATCTCAGCAGATCTGTTCTTGTTGTGTTCAATCTCCGTCAGTGTCAATGCGCCGGATTTTAGGAGCTTCTCAGAACCGGCGGTATTTTCCTTTCTGCTGCCGCCGTCGGTGGATTTCTTCTGCCCTGGCTTGGACTTGCTGGGAGCTTGATCTTTGACCCTTTGTTTGGTCGGTTGGGAGCCGACAGCAGAGGTAGGAGCATTCGTGTCCTTGTGGTCGCGGATGTAATTCTGTGGCACGATGTCCTGGATGTACTCAAAAGCTGTTCGGACCTCTCCGAACTCGGTCATATGGTCAATCAAGGACTTCAGGAAACCATGATTTTTGACAGTCTGCGTGTCGCACACTACAGCGATGTGGCGTCTCGCTCGTGTTACAGCCACATTTATTCTTCTGTCCTCTGCCAGGAAACCAACTTCACCTTGAGTAAAAAGATTGAAAAAATAAATAAAAATAAAGATGTTTGAATAAATGCAGAGATATCGTCATCTAAAGAAACAGATGAAAATGAAAAGGAAATACCTTTTCTGTTGGATCGAACTAAAGACAACACCACAGCCTCTTTCTCTCTGCCCTGGAATCCATCCACAGATTTGATCTCCAGCTCAGGATGTCTCGCAGACAACTTCTGACGGAGTAGATCTACCTTCACGGAGGAAGAAAAATCAAAATAAGCCTCATCATATTCAAGTCTAATGGTCGAAAATAATCCTTCAACGCAGTTCCTCAAATATGCAACTTACTTGCAAATTGTATGGGGCAATAACGGCGATGTCTCGAGCTTTAACTCCGGCTTCAGTCAAGGCCTTTATGTGTAGATCGACGATGTCGACCTCACCTGAGGGGCAAAGTGTGATCTCAGAACACCTTCAAATCCCATCATTTTTTTATAATTTGGCATTTCTGCAATTAAAAAAAAAAAGTCAAACCTTGATTTCCTTTGGACTGTTCATCGGTCACCTCCATTTCATTCAGACCGCAGCCTGACGTATCGATCAGAAGAAGAGGTGTGCTGGTCTCCTCAACACAGGTGACTCCTGCTAGATCTCTGTTGTTGATCAGGGACGGTACATTGAACAGTTATCAGGTGACAGGTACACGGGATGTAAAGCTGAGATAGTTTCCTCGGCTCTCACCTTAATAGATGTTTCTCCACAGAGCTGTGGGCAGTCAGTCTTCCCTGGTACATCTCTTTGGAGGCCCAGTCCATGATGTCGCTGTTCATGCGGTACTGAACCGTCAGCATGCGCACCACCGAGTCCCCGTACATCTGGATGAGTCTCTCCATGAGACTGAGGGACAAGCCTTTTGATGCAGCGCTGTGGGAAACAAAGGAGCTCAGTGCGCATCTGCGCCATGTGTGACCTCACCACTAGATGCCATTAGATCCCACACACTGACATTTGCACGTTTTCTGTTTTAATCTAACAGGAGAGTAAGGAGAGAAACGTCATGCGCACCTCGCATGTGCATAACACGAAACACCAAACGTAACAAAACACTTAAAAACTGAATGTTTACGCTTGTGATTTGATGGTTGGCGGGAGCTGCTTGTAGTCACCGGCCAGGATGCACTTGCGAGCTCGGAGAAGGGCGATCCAGCAACTGCTCTCCAGCGCCTGAGCACACTCATCTATCACCACCCAATCAAAATGCTCCGCTGGCAGGAACTTCAGAGGGCCGTCATGACAGGCGCCTGCAGATATAGACAAGTACTCACTGATCCATGGATCGGTGCTGCCGTCACCGAAAGACGCGTCTTTTCACTCGAGTCCACAACAGACCTGTGTTTGTCGATAACACCACATCAGCACTTTTCAGGATCTGGGTGATGGCTGTTGCCTCCCTGGTTTTCAGCTCTTTTCGCAGCTCCACTACTTCCCTTCTGAAATTCACCCGCTCTCCTTTGTCATGGGCCCTCTTCTTCATTGAGATCTGAAAAAGAAAATCAATAAATAAATGAATTACAAAGCAATTGAGATGCCGCATACGTAAACTTGTAAGTTGAAGCTGAGTGAAATACTCACAAAAGCGTTATCGATGTCTTTGCGGATGTCAGTGATGATGTTTGCATTGTCACTTTGAGCGAGTATAGCATCCAGCGAATGTTTCTGAATGGACTCCAGCAGTCTGGCAGGGTGACCCAGCCGCAGGACTTTGGCCTTGGACTGTGCCAACCTCTCCACCAAATTATCCACGGCCACATTAGACGGGGCGCAGCACAGAATCTAAACAAACAGGAAGAACCACAAGGAGATTATGACAACTGCAAACACATAAATCCTCTACAAGGATAAAACATAGATGCAAGTAAAGTAATTGTGCGAAGAAGAAAAAAAGACATTTGCACAAACAATCAACTTGTTCTACCTTTTGACCTTGTTTGACTGCTTGCATGATGATCTCCACCACTGTGGTGGTTTTCCCGGTTCCTGGGGGTCCGTGAATCACAGCCAGTTCTCTCTGAGACAGAGCAAAGGACACAGCCTCTCGCTGGGATTCATCCAAGTTCAGGTTCAAGAACTTGACTTCATCTGACAGAACGTGAGAGAAACATGCCTCATTGATTTGCAGGGCTTTAAAATCATCCCGCTGCAGGCTGAGTTTCCACTTACTTGGTTGTGATTGAGAGGAAGGTTTGGTGTCGCCAAAAAGAACATTAATCAGATTTCCTGCTGGTCCATTGGTGTATCTATTCAATGCATTCAAGGCACTGCAAGCAGAAACATACACAATATACTTCTATAGGTCTTTTTTTAATGTTGTTTGTGCGTGCACAGCACAGACGGTTACTCACTTCTTCATTCGTTTGTATGTGATGTCATTGGTCAATTTGAATAGGCTGTAGAGAGCATCCGTATCAAAACTGAGCCCATCCTTCGAATCATCGAAAGCCACACTAACAGAAGTCTGACCGACCCTGGTCACAATCCCCGTGGCAACCAGAGAGGTTGCGTTGCACCCACCTGCGTCGTACAAGCCGACAATGTCACCTGCAATGAAAAGATATTAATACCACAATGTGAATAAAACATGTCACCAGATCCATGAAAAACAAATTTACAGCAATGTTCTTCGTTATCTCACCAGGTCCAAAGCTGTTGCTCGGTAGAGTTGAGGAACCAAGATGTTTTCTTGGTTCTAAAATGACGACTGTGCGGCCGTACAAGCCTGTGGACTGACTTCCTATATGCAGCTTCAACAGGCAAACACCTTTATTTTGAAGATCCTTGAGAGAGATATTCTCCTGCCATAACCTGACAGCACAAGTAAAATTGGATTTAGTCTTTTTTTGTCATTGTTTTTTTTCTTCTTCTTGGGAGTTATCTTGTAACAGAGCAACATGAGGACGTTAACTGAGGAATTCAAAAGATATGAGCCTTTATTTGTTCGTAATACATTAAGCAATTTCATTAGAAGTAGAAGATCCAATATTTCCCGAGCTCGACACATACGAAGGACTAACACAGTCATCAAGTCAGGATGTTATTTCACTCACTTGGTCTCCTCTATTTCAGCTTCCCTCTCCTCCTCCAGCAGCTTGAGGGTTTTTGATACAAATTCTTCAAGTGCCATCGTTCACTACAGGAAAACAACAAAAAAACACACTTAATGCACGGTGCCTAATAAAGGTAGGAACTGATTAGTGCAACTCAATTCATCAGATACAACGACAAGAGCAACATGTTTTTATTTCCAGCACAATAACAGTAAAACAAAACGCAGTTATTAATGGCGCATTGTACGGAATAGAAAATTAACAATAATTACCCATAGCTGTTTAGCTGTTGTGGACCTATGGTATGATCATTTTACTTACTATTTAATTTTGACAAATCAATCCAAAAAGGATATATCCTGTATTTATTAATCTAACTGGTTGTGATTCTGTCTAGTCTGCATTTGTAGTGATTTGTGGCCAAGTTTGTGCTTCGTCAGTGAAATAGCAAGCTACATGAACATTTATGGAATACATGTCACGTAGCTTTCTTTGAAAACATCTTAAAATCATTGAATTTACTGTATACTCTATGTACTTTACATATTTATAGATCTAACATACATACATCATTTGATTCTGCACTTATTATTGTCAATGGTTTTGTCATCCTTGTGTTTTATTTTGATGTTTCCTGTTTATTGCACACATAGTGGAGTTGCACCTCCAATGTCGTTGTTCCTCTGCTCCAATGACAATAAAGTTCTTTACTTTTCTTTTAAACATGCAACTTCACCTCTAGATGTCACCAAAAGCTTACACAGTGCACCTTCAATTCAAAGATAAAGGGACCATTCAAAAGCAATGGAAATAACAATTTGTGCTTTCAGGGGATTGACAGCTCATATAAACATTTGCATGAGTTATTTTCCATTCCTCTATAATCGAGATTAAATACGGGACCTGCAAACTCAAGACTTATTATTTAATTCATTATTATTACGTATAAATCGATCTTAATCGAAAAGAGCTTCACGTGAGCTAAAATGCGAACCTCCACACATGCTAAACATTAGCATACTAGCAACAACACCACTCACCCTATTTACTTTAGCTTCGGGAGAGGACGACACTCACTCATCAATACCGGAAATCTCAAGTGACACTGAAAACGGCAAAACTACGAGAGCACAATGTAATTCAGCCGTGGCGGATAAATTAAACGTGACTTGTTTGTAGCCTCTGTCACCGGTGAGAGTGCGTCCATGGTTTATTTACGTCCCGACGGTGTCACTTGTCTTCTTTCCTGGTCGCCACAGTCTCCACGCTGCCACCTACCGACCCGGAAGTCTACTTCCGCCACTTCCACTCGGTGCCGCCAACTTTTATTTTGAAATTCCCACAACGCGGAAGCCACTTAGCTCGGACCTAGAAAGAAACACGTTGAACTGAGTTCCAGTTGCGTAGTCGTTCCTCATAGATCCGTGTTTGCAGTGTTTACGCGGGTGAATGGAGCTGGTGGGGCTCGTTTGTCGGCGTGATATCAGATACCATGCTGCTGCTGCTGCTCTTTAATCTGACACATCACAGGAAGGAAGCTGCAGACCTGAGCTAACACACACACACACACACACACACACACATTCATCTGACAGTTACACGGATCACCTCCGCCTGTGTGTATGAGACATGAGGGCCACGTTAGTGTTTGTGTGCGGGATTTCATGCTGCTGGTTGGTCGATGCCACTCTGTCCAAAACAGACGCCAGGAAATCCCATAAATCTGATGCTGAGGTGAGTGACTAACTGTTTGTGTGTGTGTGTGTGTGTGTGTGTTCACCATCATCAGTTACATTGAAGTCACAGTGTGTGGGATTCAGAGACATCCATTGGTGAAGTTGCTTGTTGCTGGCAAATATCCCCACCTCACCCACTGGAGAATTTAGTACTGAGTAAAACTTATGAGGTGTTAAAGGTGCA
>JAFBJT010014389.1:6452-26291 GCA_016785325.1 Chascanopsetta lugubris | reverse complement strand
GATATGCGTGTTGGCATGTATGTGCATTCAGTCAACACAGTGATGGAGCACTGCAAGTAAACATGGAAACTAACAAATGAAATGCACACTGTGAAACCATAATGGTAAATGTGTGTGTGTGTGTGTGTGTGTGTGTTTCAATATAAACATCTTTGTTGCATCACCCTTTTAAACATATAGGACTAGAGATTAGCTCTGGTATTTTGCAGTCTTGTCATGAAATATGAATAAAAGGTCCAGTGTGTGAGATTAAGGAGACACCATTTCTAGTTGTACTGGCAGAAAATGAATATATATATATATATAGATTTTTTTTTGCTGTGCTGTTGTGTTATATTTTCAGGCAATTGTGTTGTTGAATCCATTCTCTAGATTTTGTCAAATTCAGATGATCTCAGATAAACAACAGTTTTGAAAAGTAATCATGCTATTCATGGAGATGTGCAGTAGTTGACCACACAAAACCTTTTACATTGGCACCATATGTACAAGTATGAGTTGAAATCTTTATGTTGAATCCTTAACAACTGGAACTGTGTCAATGGGTCCAGGATGTGC
This sequence comes from Chascanopsetta lugubris, assembly GCA_016785325.1. Lineage (NCBI taxonomy): Eukaryota > Metazoa > Chordata > Actinopteri > Pleuronectiformes > Bothidae > Chascanopsetta > Chascanopsetta lugubris. The sequence goes on along the minus strand of JAFBJT010014389.1, from coordinate 25,733 downwards.
AGCAGTGTGGCTGGAGGCAGCGGAGGGGAGGGGGCGGGGAACGAGCTGTGTCCTTCTTGAGTTGAGACCGGTCCATTTGAACCCTGTGGTCTCTATCGGCTTATTGTTCAGTGCTGGCTGCGTCCCTCTCCACTGATGTCACAGCATTCCAGGGAGCAGATAAATGAGTTAGTGTTGGGGCAGATGAGCAACATCGTGAATGCTGCTGCTAATAGTGGGTCAAAGGGCACAAATCGCACATCGCAATTGTGCAAACATACACTCCAGCTCTCTCCACAATGCCTACACACCTCCAAAGGCTTTGTTCGGGCTGTGTAATTAGACACCGTCGAAGTGTGACAGACCAGTGATCAGAGTGAGTCAATATTTTATGAGACGGAGAAAGTAGTATTGTTTTCTTTTTCCTCTCTTCTTGTCCGGGTCTCAGCATCTCAAACGTAGAAACACTGTTCTTGGGCTCAGACAGTATGAGGACTTGGTGCTTCTGTTTTTATCACTTGTTGTAGTTTGCAGGACATTTGACTAATTTCAGTAGTTGATTGGTGGTTATGATAGATATTAGCTCTGGTATTTTGCAGTCTTGTCAGGAAATATAAGATAAAAGCTCCAGTGTGTACGATTAAGGAGAACCTGTATTGTTGGACAATGGTTAATCAAAGACCTTGCAAACTGAAAGACAGGAATTGTATGTGCTATTTTCAAAAGCACAAACACACATTTCTTTAGATTGCCTTGTTGAAAGCAGTCCTATATCCTTCATGCAAAACAATCAAAGGATAACGTCTTGGTGATGCAGAGCAAGTCTGTCCGTGACTGTGTGCCGACCTTTCAGCTGCCCCCAAATATCTACAGAGACCAGATTGAACCAATCAAGCTGTATCTGCTGTGTCCTTGTGGAAAATTCACTGGAGTGTAATTGAGGGGGCAACAGGTCTGACAGTTTTCTTCTTCACCTGACGGGGTGCTTCTCTGTATCAATATGTCAATGGGTAAATGTGTTTGTTTTGACAAACTGGAAGCTGAGGATCTATAAGGGCCACTTTGTCCACTTTGAATGTGTCTCTATTCTTTTTCTACTTCAACCCTCCCTGGAGGTTTGGTAGGTATTGATGAATTAAGAATGTCCTGAAGTGGTGAGCCATGACCTGACTTTACCTCCAACAAGCTCAAAGTTAGCTGCTAATACCTTGGGGTGTAAGGTATCTTGGCATTCCACTGTTAGCAGATTCAGGTTATTATCACTTGAAGAAAGGTTTGAAGAAAGGTTTGGTTTTCGTGACACCCCCCCCCCCCTCCCCCAAGTCAGCAAGCATTCTGCAGCACAGTCTGCACCCAGTACAGTCTGTTCCTGGAGGGTTGTTACCTTTAGGCTGGCTTTTATTGATTAAACCTCTATGCGGTGCATTCGATGGTCTGGAAACAGATACCCAACCCTACATTAGTGAGAGGGTTGTAATGTGCTCTTAGCAGAATTAGCAAGCTCTGCATCTACTCCAGCGTTGGTTCCAGATATACTGTATTGAGGGCAGCTGTTGTGCCTCGTTTTGCTATTGTTTTATTCCTTTTTGCATGTAGAATTTTCATGTCATCTTTTGATTGGATCATGGCACGTGTTCTTATCATGCTATTCGTCTTTGTTTTTGTATGTATAAATGCTTATGTGGTTGTCAGCAGGGCGTGCAAAAATGCCACACTTCACGTGTGGCACGTCAGGGCAGGAGGAAAGACTGTCTGGCATCCTTACTCATGTAATGTCATAATTTTCCAGTGTTGTCCATCACACAGCTTGATGGTAATTTATTGGTCTGCTGCTTGTTGTTTCTTACTGGACTATGAAGATTGCTAATTTAATGACAGTCTGACTGGACTGGGTTACATACCTTACTCTTCAACAGAATGTACTTAGGGTTCAGTGAGCAGATGGAATGTGAGAGAGATTTTTTGTAAATTTGGCTGTTGTACCTTTTAGCTCACTGCTGTGGTAGTCAGAGTTACTGTAGTTACCAGATGTAATGGTGTTACATGATGTTCAGGCACATACAAATGATGTACGTAACCCACCCACCCACAGTCAATTTTAGTCTTCAATAAACAAGTGAAATATTTTGTTCATTTTTTTACATCTCATGTAGAGTTGACATTCATTAAATAAAACAATCTTCATGTGTTTAAAATTTTTGCTATCCATTTGTAGTCTGATGTTCCAGTTAGAAACTGAACATGTGTAATTTATTGAAGCATATTTGCGACTCAGCATTTACACACCATAGTCATGTGTTCTATAACTCACCCTGAATTCAGAGTAAAGGTAACTACAGTGGTCAGGCAATGTGGTAAAAATACAAGGGCAGAACATGTGACTAATGACAAGATAGAAATGTAAACATCTGCAAAAGGGGATATGCATTCAGATGTTTTGCCTTCTCTGTTTTTTGTGTCAGTTTTTCTGCTGGTTTGCTGCAGGAGAGTGATGCTACACGGTGTTGAAAGACTATTTTCTCCTCTTTCCAGGTTGTTAACATGCTGCACTGAGTGAAGCACAGCACTGATGTTGAGAATGGCCACCGGAGGGTTGTCAGGATGCTCCAATTCAGAGAGCTGCCCAACTCCTCCACCCAATTCCACCAGGGACTACTGTTACTCGGCTCGAATTCCCAGTACAGTACTCCAGGGTCTACCTTTTGGAGGTGTACCAACTGTCCTCGCTCTTGATTTTATGTGCTTCTTGGTGAGTCACTCTGTTCATCTAATTAACAGTTATTGCTGACGATGTGTGTTTTGCTTCACCAAAGCCTTAAGGAATTATTAGTTAGTCTGACTCTCTTAATGAAGGTTAGACACCTCCATGAATATATATTTGAATTGTAAACACCCCCGCCCAACACTATGTAGCTGCTCTGTAGGGTTTTGTAATGTCAATAAAGGACCCACAGGTGTTAACCGTTCATTTTGTTGTCGTAGGTGCTGCTGTTCGTGTTCTCCTGCTTGAGGAAAGTAGCATGGGATTATGGACGCCTTGCTTTGGTGACCGACACTGAAAGGTAATCAGAGGACATGTCCACCATGCAAGTTACTGCATCACAGAACTGAAAACAATATGTTTATGACTTACATGTCATCCCTTTACATTTGCCAAACACACTGCAGAGGTTGATGGTTAATCACTGGTACACAGTGAACAAACAGGCAAACAGGTGATATTATAAAGGGGTTGAATTTCAAAAAATACATCACCACATTAGCTCTCAGCGGTGAATTTGACCAGTTCCAACCTGCTATACATAGCTGACTAAGACATTAGTCAGGGGTTAGCGGCACATTTTTAGAGCCAGTGCTGTAGACATAAATCAGAGGCCTGCTTACAACTGAGCCACAGATATGTATTGATGTCATTTCTTGGTGGTAGAAATGTATTGTAGGCCTATAGCTGTTGACTTGCCATGACCATGGATGTATGATAAGAACCAGATACAGTGTCACAACACAATCATATGTTCTATAATGTATCTGCTAAAGATATGAGTATTCATAAATATCTGGCTGCTGGATACAGTTTCGGGATACTTAACACTTCAAAGTCTTGTACTTATTCTTAGAAGTGGACTTAATGTTGTCTGACTGGAGATCACAAGGATGGTACACCAGACAGGAAGTCAGCATCAGCATTTTCCTTGTATGTAAAAAGTGCTGGCAAATGTCATGTTTTGTTACATGTTAAACGGATGGCTGTTCGGAAGAATGGAGGAAGGAGGACATGGTTTGTAATTAATACCAACAACCCCTGAGGACCGCTGTCTGAAATCCAGCCACATGGACAGAACTTCTCTCCCATAATAGGTCAACTTCCTGACACAGTTATTAGGGTTACTGGAGTTCGATATCGTGTCCACTCAGTGACTCAGAGAAGGGAGTAGTTGCGTAAACAGCCAGAGAGACATCAACACAGGCTGATACCACTTCTCCCTTTAAATGACTACATCAGGAGATTAAGTGAAAGACAGACAGTGAGATAGATGTGTGTTTGACGAGGAACAATGGAAAAGTGCACGACACAGTCCTCCATCGCCCACGTCCCCCTGTTGCGTTAGTGTGATGTTGCAGATACACTATTTTTGCAGCTGCACGATAGCAGAAGACGGGGTTGCAGCGTGGTGCGAGGATGGGACACTTTTGTAACGGAGAGAAAATGTAGTTTGTTGTCTTATGACTTGAGGTCATTGTCTGCTAAATCCGAGAAGTGAACCTCAGCTCAGGAATATAATGACAATCATTGGGAAAAAAACAGGAAATACATAAATTTGACATGTGAGCATTTTGACCTTCAGTATTCACATCAACAACAAAAAAATATTATTGTCAAAATCTAGGCCATGGATTTATATGTCCGTGTACCAGGAGGAACCTTTGGTCTTGTGCACTGTACATTCCAGCAGGGGCAGCTGGGGTCATCACTGTACAACTGAGCTGAACTCTTCATGTTACTTCTCATTTTAGACGAATGGATCAGCGGTACAGTCGCCTGGATGATCGGGAATAGTATGTCGTCTCTCCATACAGTAGACTTGCTCTCTCCTTTCCTCTCTGTGTAGTTGATCTAACTCATAACTTCTTGTCCATGTGTCCTCAGGCCGCCACTGGGTTTCAATCTTTTCTTTTTTCCGCATCGTTTCTCCTTCCTTCCTTCAGGGCGTCTCTCGCTGCTGGGCTCCTAATCACTCTCACTCTTGTTCCTCTGTTGTCGGTTGTCCCCATCCCGTCTCACCATCCTAATCAGATTCTGTGTGCTAATCTGTGTATTGACCTCTTTATAAAGCATGGACTTCTTCTGTGTGAGTGCGTCGCATGAGCGTCACAGACAGGATGCTTACAGGGAGAGGTAATTCTTCCCTGGTCTGTCCTTGTTTGTAGACAGGCCCTAACTTGGTGCACCTACACTACCTCCACTCTCTTAGAACTCACATGAGCCATTCCTTCTCGGCAGGAATGTGGGAGAGGGGGACTGATGGTGGATTACAACTGCAGCACTCTCCTCATTCCTTTTAAAGTTCTTTTCAAATTCCTAGGTCATGACATCTTTATGTGTTGCACTCGACACTGAACTAGAATTCAAGTTATGTATCAATTGAATTATCATGATGTCTCAAGGGTGTGTAATAAAATTAATATAAAGTAAATATGCAGTTCCTCATTGACGTGTTATGTTAAAGAGAAGGCAGGGCTCATCTTAAGATCTCCCTGTTGATACTCATTGTGTCGGTGTTCATAGTGACTCCTCTTTTGTCCTCTACCTCTGTGATTACAACCTTAGCTGTGGCAGTAACGGTGAACTCCACCTGGATGAATTAGTCTCTAAACGCTGCACGAATTGTGGCTGCCGAGAATCTCCCTGAGGTTTGCTGGTTAACCAGCTGAAATCCAGGGATGGCTCTCCTCAGTCCATTTCAGGGCAAGTTGTGTGAATGTGTTTCATTTGTTTTGTCAACTTTTCCACTCTGAAAGTAATCCCTCTGCCTTAAAGGTGCCTACAACTAACACCCCCCCCCCCTGTGGTTTACGCTGATTTCCTTTAGCTTTGTACAAATACATGTGTTTTTGATTCGTAGTTTGGCCTCGACACCAACATCAGAGACACCCGAACGTTATGAACGCCTGACATCAGTCTCGAGCTCTGTCGACATTGATCAGAAAGACACAGTAAATATAACATTTCTTTCAGAATTGAAGATGTTAATTCAAATAAGAGTTACTACAACACCATCACTTATCTGCTGTCTTTTCCCTCAGGGTTTCTGCTCCTGGCTGACCGCTGTCTTCCGCATCAAGTGAGTTCATCTTCATCCAGTTAATAGCAAAACATGTTGGGGGTGGGGGGGGGGGGGGGGGGGGGGGGGAGAAAACACACTGGCACAACACTGATTTTGAAGTGGTTGGGGATTGTCTGCATTGAATTGATCTTAGGTGACTGATTTTGTTGGTGCACTCTCTCTGTAGGGATGAAGAGATCCGGGAGAAGTGTGGAGAGGATGCAGTGCATTACTTATCCTTTCAGCGCCACATCATTGGCCTGCTGGTGGTTGTGGGCGTGCTGTCTGTGGGCATCATCCTGCCTGTTAACTTCTCAGGAAATCTACTTGGTGAGTCATTGAAATTTGCTAAAATAGAATACTTGTTCTTTGAAATAAAAATAACGTATGTTCTCAGTAGTTTTGATTGTTTGCTTCTTTAAAACAATTTGAACCATGTCATATATTCTCTTGTATCAACATAAATTGTGATACCCTACAGTGAATAACATTTGACATATTTTTACTTTACAGAAAATAATGCATACAGTTTTGGCCGGACCACTATTGCAAATTTGGATGCTAAGTGAGTAGTTCTCATACCCTCGCTTCATTTTGTACAGTTTCAATCACATGAGGATAGTTCCTGTATTCCTTTTTAACATGTGAAAATAAATACAAGAACTTTATATGGCTTTATTAAACACGGCAATGCCCCATGTTTTTGGGTCAGGCCAAGAACGCTTTGAAGTACTTTCATTGTTTTGCCGTTTTGATTTTGAACAATCTCACTGAATCCCCTTTACTCTTTATCTTCCCTAGTAATACATTACTGTGGCTGCACACCACCTTCGCATTTCTCTACCTGTTACTGACAGTATATAGCATGAGACGGCACACCTCAAAGATGCACTACAAGGAGGATGATCTGGTAGGTGTTATACTTTCCTAAAACCCTCTCTTTGAAGATTTGACATGTCATAGGTCTGTCTATTGTTGCTCATTTCTTTTCTTCACATCCATACAGGTGAAACGCACATTATTTATCAACGGAATCTCAAAATATGCAGAGGAGAGTGAGATAAAGCAGCACTTTGAGTAAGCTCACCTCTAGATGTCCTGCCTGCACAATTCTTACACCACCATAAATATGTCTGTTTACCAAAATGCGGAACCGAGTTGACATAAGGAGTTAACACCGTGCACCAACTGTAATAGGGTGCACGAGAGACATGCCTTTATCTGTTAAAAGCAGCTGTTTTGCCCTTGTCCTTATGGCAGGGATCAGACAATGACTGGCCTATATGTGTAATTGTCTATAATGGAAGCCAGATGAGCAGGATTATGCCAGTCATGTGTCCAGACTGAGAAGGGGGTGTTTGGCTCCACTCCTACTCCTACTCATCCAAATAATAATAACAAAAATCTCATCTTTGCTCTTGTACTGCAAAAACATCATGTTCTTGTAAACACACACACACACACTCCCTCACACCAATCTGTACAACCCCTCAGCCTCGAGCAGTATTGTTGTCGACAGCTTTTTACAATTTGTGTGATGTTCTTCATCTGACGCCAGAGGGGTCATGTTCTGTAAATACACTCATGCTGCAAGGACATTGTGCGTACGGCACATTGTGTCATGTTGTGCGTTCGTGCTTGATGTGTTCAGCGTATTTACTCCTGCTCTCTCTGTCCATATTTCATAGGCACGCATATGAAAACTGTGTTGTACTTGAAGCTCGAATCTGCTACAATGTGGCCAGACTCATGTATCTCAACACTGAAAGGTAACGACGCTTCAATCTTGAGTGAGAGAATGTGTGCTTCCCCCTTCTGTGACATACTGAGGTCTATTTGGGAAATCTGTCATTTGGCTTAAAAAAGATTTTTTTTCGTTGTTTACAGGAAGAAGGCTGAACGCAATAAGAAATTCTTTATTGACCTGCAGACCAGAGAGCACGAGACTACCATGGTCAATCCAAAACCCTGTGGACATCTTTGCTGTTGCATCATCAAAGGCTGTGAGCAGGTCAGACTAAACATGCGCAACACATTCTTCAGACTTGTTTCGAGGCCATTGCTAATGGGGCCTTTTAGCTGAAGATAAGGAAGACCTTGCATTGTGAACAGGAAACACGTGCAGTGTGATTTAATCTTTTAATACTGAGTGCATTTTAAAACGGGGACTGCCCAGATAATGTAGTCCATCCTAAATATTTTCCGTAATACTCACTGTACTGTCAATGATCAAATGTTAATAGTTATCTAACATGATGAAGTGGTTTGTTTCCTCCATTTTATTTTCAGCAGAAAACGAAAAATTACTTCCAGTCCCCGTTCAAAACCTCAGCGTTTATCTTTCTGTGTTGAATCAAGCCTGGTACCAGCTGATATTATGAAAAGGCTATTATTGTATTGAAAGTAGAGATTTAAGTCAGGTGGTAAAAATGCAAACATCACAGACCATATTCTAATGTCCGTAGGAAGAAGCTGTGAGTTACTACACCAAACTGGAGGGACAACTCAAAGACGACTACAGGAAGGAGAGGGAGAAGGTCAACAGAAAACCTTTAGGAATGGCCTTTGTCACTTTTCAGAACGAGTCCATAACTGCCATGTAAGTATACAAGCTAAAATAAAGGATTATGTGCTTTCACATTTTGTTTTTGAACGGATAGATTAATTGGGTCCTGCTCCGCCTCCTCCTGTGTGTTCTCGTGCATCTTTGCAGAATTTTGAAGGATTTCAACGCTTGCAAATGTCAGGGCTGTCACTGTCGCCAGGAACCTAAGATCTCTAAGTTCAGTCCCAAGATACACACACACAACTGGACTGTGAGTTACGCCCCTGACCCACATAACGTCTACTGGTAAGATCTCCTCATATCCTGTTTGAGATTAAAAGTAAATAAATACAGTGAACAGATTCTTCCCTGTAATGTATAATTTGCATTTTAGTGAGCACTTTCCATTACTGCTTGTTTTTTTAGCAACACCTGTGGTTTTAAAGGGACATGCTGCTTTCTCACTTACACTGTCATGCTTTCTCTCTCTCTCAACACATGGAATCGTGGGTTATTAGCTACAGTATCAGTTTACCAGAGCAGCTGTGTCCATAATGGCAGGTCATCACCCAGCGTCCGTCTAACCACCTCATAACCCTTATCCCACAGGGAGCATCTGTCGGTGGGTGGATTCCCCTGGTGGATCCGCTTTTTCATCATTAACTGTGCCCTCTTCCTCCTCCTGTTCTTCCTCACCACCCCGGCCATCATCATCTCTACCATGGACAAGTTCAACGTGACCAAACCAGTGGAGTATCTGAATGTGAGCTCAGTTCATCTGAATCTTTTGTTTTTTTTATCGTTCTACCAACACAGAAGAATGATGCGACTGAAGGGGGAGAAGAATTTGGCTTCATCAGTCAAATCAGAGCCATTCCATATTTGCATGCTGCTGCAGATACACAGATCTTCAGCCGTCTGTTTCTTGACATAACATGTCTGTGTCTCTCTGAACTGTCCTCCAGAATCCAATCATCACCCAGTTCTTCCCCACCCTCCTTCTGTGGTCCTTCTCCGCCTTACTTCCTACTATTGTCTACTACTCTGCCTTCTTTGAAGCACACTGGACCCGGTATGATTCTCACTTTCTGCAGTGAAGAGTTCCGTTGTCATTATTTCCATTTGACCGTTAAGTTGTGTGTGTGTGTGTGTGTGTTTTTAATGTGTTTACAAATGTTTTGTTTAGCTCTGGAGAGAACAGGACAACCATGCACAAATGCTACTCTTTCCTGATCTTCATGGTCCTGTTGCTGCCCTCTCTAGGACTCAGCAGGTACAGCAGGTTTCTTCATTATTTCCAGCAGTACAATTGAACCCTCACCATCATTATTCGAATTTACTAATTTCTGTCTTTGGATCTTTGCAGTTTGGACGTTTTCTTTCGTTGGCTGTTTGACAAGAGTTTCCTGGATGATGCTGCCGTGAGATTTGAGTGAGTAGCATCATTTAATGCTAGAATTCAAACCTCGGGATGAAAAATGTATATCAGGCACATTTAGAGGACTGATATCTTTAGGTATGGGGAATCTTGATTGAACTTCCACAGGCAGTGGCAGTGGTATGACCTCTGCTGAATGTCTTTCAAGTTCAAAATTGAATTCAGCGACTTAGAAATAAGGCCAAGGCTGATATAATTATTGAATCAATTTGGTCTTGGGGGGGCGACTGACCTCTCTTCCTTTTGATGTAGGTGTGTCTTCCTTCCTGACAATGGAGCCTTTTTCGTAAACTACGTAATTGCATCTGCCTTCATCGGAAATGCCATGGATCTGCTGAGGATACCCGGTCTGCTCATGTACATGATCCGCCTCTGCCTGGCTCGTTCTGTAGCTGAGCGACGGAATGTCAAAAGGGTTAGTTCCGGCCCTGAAATTAGCTGGTATATTTAAGTGTGAACCTATAATACACTACTAAATTCAGCTTCTCCATTGTGAGTAGTTAGTCTCTCTGGTGGTTTTCTTTTTTTTAAATTTTATTTCAACCAGTGTATCACCTGGTTAAATCTGACATCACAAATACACCACAATGACAGTGGAGCTCAGTGTTTGCTTATTTACAGCGTTGCTGTAGTGACTTGCCTCTTAATCCCTTTAAGCCTCGAATTAGGGGAACTAGCCTCTCCTTTCTGTCTGGCCAGTGTTGCATCATGTTCTAAACGACGTCAAAAATGTCAAACACTGTCCGCAGCAAAAATCAGTTTCGCTACAAACATAAATAGCTGCACTAGTGGCCCTAAGTTGACTGTGCGTCACATTGTTGTGCTGGAAATGAGGCAGAAAGTTGTCTCGACATGAGACACAGTGGGAAAAAATGAGTGTCTCCACCAGACTGTCATGACTCATCAGTGCTGATTAGAACTGGAGCTCGTTAAAATCTGCATCAGTGTCAGTCACTTGACCTGAGAGTACATGCCTGATTATACATGTTGCCATTGATTTAAAAATCCAGTAACATCAGATTTCAATGGACGATTTCTGATCGGTGGGGAAAGGGGCATGAGTTCCATAGTTTACGTCTACATGGACTCATGCTGAAAGCCAAATTAATCTGCAGAAAATAAGGAACTAAAGACTTTAACATCAAACTATGAATATACATGGGGAGCTGCTTTGGGATTTTAGTTTGGCAAAACCTCAATTTTGTCAATCCACTTTAATGTGTGATGGAAATTGTCATCTGCAGCACCAGGCCTATGAGTTCCAGTTCGGTGCAGCCTATGCCTGGATGATGTGCATCTTCACTGTGGTCATGGCCTACAGCATCACCTGTCCTATCATTGTCCCTTTCGGTGAGTATTACCACTCAATAGCTGCTGTTTCTTATCACGAAAGTAGGTTCATTCAATTATTGTTGGGGAAATTCACATGGGGCAGACAGTGCACAGGGCATCTGTTCTTCATTCTGAAGATTATCCACAGACCTAATCGGATTAGCACAGCTGATTGTCTTGTCTCCCCCCCATCTGCAGGTCTGATGTACATGCTACTTAAACACTTGGCAGACAGGTACAACATGTACTATGCCTATCTGCCATCCAAACTGGACAAGAAGATCCATTCAGGAGCCGTCAACCAAGTGGTGGCTGCTCCCATCCTCTGCCTCTTCTGGCTTCTCTTCTTCTCCACTGTCCGTTCTGGTAAGAGGAGGGCTCCACCTGCTGGCCAGTATTGTCACAACACAGACACAGATTGAATCACTGAAGCACAGCTCAGATGAGATACGTCTCCCCTCTGTCATCCCCCCAGGGTTTGCAGCTGCAACGTCCATGTTCACCTTAGTCGTTCTGATCATCACAATCATTATCTGCCTCTCTCACGTCTGCTTTGGACATTTTAAATATCTCAGTGCTCACAACTACAAGGTAAAGAAAATGATTACATCAGAATGACTCCATTATTTTATGTATGTGTTCACCCACTGATGTTAAATATGCTCTTTATCCCAGATCGACACACAAGACGTGGATGGAATAGAGAACGGTCGCCAAGTGTCCGTGTCTGCTTCCAACAAAGCCGCAGTATGTACTCTTTTTCAGTCCATAAGTTATAATATTTATTAACAAGTAGAAGCATTGCATAACTTTTAGTAATTGACCAATGTGGTTTTTTCAGAGCTAATGTTGAAACTAGTTCATAATGAGATAAGTAATATTTGGAAGTGAGATACATCATTGAGAATATTACAGTTGTCAACACAAATAAGTATTTGCTTGTGTCAAATCTTACACTTCAGCATTGAATCTAAATGAATCTAAATAATTATTTTTCCTTGAGGATATTGATTGTTGATGTTGATTAAACAAAAAATGTCCTTAAAGTTTATCAACCAATACTAATAAAAAAATAATTATAACTAGTTAAACATACATTCGTTTATAAAAGTAACATTTTAATCTGTTTTCAGATATGCCAATAGTTTAACACATTGGCCTAATTTTATTTTTGTCTTCTTCAATAGTGTATTAATGAGAACCATTTTTTCAAGGCTAAGCTATTGGTCCCTTTTGTTTTTTTGCATTTAAATTTTTCAGAATTAAATAATAATAAATAATAAAGTCGTCTGTCTACTTGTAAAACCAAAAAGAGCAGGGTTTTTTTACACTATATAAATCACTTTATGTGAAAGCAAATTCATTCTGAAATGCGATGTTGGATTCAGACTAAATGTATTTTCCCTTCTCCACAGCAAATGTACATTGCCCAGGTACTTCAAGACCCCTCCTCAGAGGAGGCTGGTTCGGGAAGCGGCGAGGACGACGGCCAGGGATCCTCGCAGGACGAGGAAATTATCAATGTAGAAAATGGCAACGGGGACTTCCAGTCCGGTGAGGACAGCCTCATCGATAATGAAGTGCGGCACTGATGCTGCCCGGAACAGAAATTAGAGAAAGGGCCTAAGTTAACTTGAGGAGTGCACTGATCATGAACTAAACTCAGAACTGGACCAACAGTTCTCCAAAGCATCTCAACCTCCATCGAGAAACTTGACTCTAACATAAGCACACTGTCCACTAAACTTTACATGGAGTCTGCTCAAGGACACTTCCTCTTCACTGGGTCTCATCAAACGACTTCTGTGGGAATGTACTCCAATATTGCCATCGCTCGCCCTGAAACACTGCACATAGACCTGTGAGAGAAAGACACTAATGCACAAATGAATAATTGTTTGCCTTGTCTCGTTAGGGGGTGTGATGTTCTGTCTGTATCTACTTAACAATATTGCACTTCAAAGAGAGGACCTGCCCCATATAAAGGAGTTCTCCAAGGTACCGCAGAGTACTGTACAGCATGCCTTCAAGTTCAGAGGGTGGAGGGAGATTCCCATGATCCTTTGCGAGTGTTTCCGAATGTTCTGCAATTAATGCTTCCGCTGACTAAGCAGCTCATGAGAGAGGAGAGACGTTTTGCGTAGGAGCACACAGTCCGTGCAAATGTCTCTGTGTTCTCGAAGCCGTTCTGCCATTTCTATTTCCAATGATGAGCTTTCCCTGTTGTTACTAACACTACTGGACGCTTTGACTTTGTACAACTCTTCAGACTCTGCCCTTTTTATTTGTACCCATGGGATTTTAAATGCCATCTCGCTCGATATGTCCTAACACTGTGGATGAAGAAAATTCAAATCACTACACTGGTAACTATTTTATTGCCCCTCCCGTCACTGAGTCTCCATTGGTACTGCTGTTGGACTGCTGCTACTGATGCTGCCCCCTGTAGGGGACAGTCCTCGCTGCTGCAGGGGGGGGGGGACTGAAGGCTGAGATCCTGCTGATCCTGTTATGTTGCTCAGAGGATGGAGAGAGAGAGAGAGAGAGAGAGAGAGAGAAGCCATGTGTGGTTTCTGTGCGTCAGTTTCAGATGATGCCCATTGGCACCGTTCACACCTGGTGTTAACTTCCATTCTGAGAGACTGAAGCACAATTTGATGGCTCTCATTTCACCTCTCCATACAGAACCGTTTCTCCACGTCACTCCCAATGGATGCCACTTGCTCTGCTCAGTATGCAAATGATCTGTGTGCATAAAGACCAGATTTTGGTGTTTTAGTTTACAGCTGCGTTTGATGGTAATGTTAGTGTGTGTGGATCTGAGTGATCTGATCTCAGACCAGGTGTCAGCGCTGACCACTTGATGATGGGATCACTCAGGTTGGATGTTTTAATACCAGGTCTGAACAGGGTTTGATGTGAGTAGTTCCCTTTATCTGTTGTTTTCACGGTTTAATTGTTTTTTCATGACTGTTTGTTTTATGTCGTGTTGTTTTCCGTATAGATGGTGGGACTCACTGGAAATATAACGTGTTATTTTTGTTAACCATCTTATAGAAGTTCTCAGCTTGTTTCCTCAATGTTGCAGTCCAATTCTGCTGCACCTTCAAACTGCACAACTAGAATGTTTCTGTGTGGTTGGTTTTATTTTTATTTTTTTTTAGATTTACACTTGTGATGGTAAGATAGCAGATGGTATAGATGACAGATATAGATGAACACGTGATTGTCGCTGTTCTTTCCAAAGGGCCCTTAAGTACAACAAATTTCCACAGTGTACATATTTACTTTCCCACCCAGCTCTTTGAACAATAAATCTGTATTTAATCATGTACGTTCGCACAGAATTTCTGATCAACGACAACAAAATGTAAGTTTTGAAGGAAGAAATCAAACCTGCTCCCATTCACATTTATAAAGTTATACGGAACAATAGCATTGTCTGTTTGTCCTTAACTTGTTTGAGGTTTGACTGCTGCAGGCTTGTCGTATGCTAATTCACTGACTGGGCAGACTACGCCACTTCACTCTCCCTTTGTGCAATCACATGTCCAACAGCAGAGGGCGTGGTTATGACATTGATCAGGCTCCGTTGCACATGACACATGCATGAGAAGTCCTATGACTGTGTTATAGCACATAGGTTCAACCTCGAGATGTCACTCAATGAAATACACTGTACCTCCACTGGACCCAGTGTGATTTAGCTGAAATGACTTCCACCTTCATTTGCAGAAATGAAAAGAAAAAGTAATTGCACCTTTTGTTTTTGCAAGTGTCTCGTTAACTGGATTTACATAGTGTTCTTTTAATCATTTTAGATTGAGCCCTTTTGAGCATGTCTTCATTATAGAGGCGGCCATGTTGCACCACCATGTTTTTTTTTTACAGTATCCCAGAATGCTCAAACTAAACACCCTCTGATTCCAGTAATGAACGAGGGCGGTGATGGGAGGTGTCCACCTGCAACATGCAACTGCAACACTAGCTGTCACTGAATCTTATGCACTGCACCTTTAAATGTGGGACTACTTTCTGCTTGAGTTAAGAAAAATCACTTTATAAAGCATCTTTGAAAAGACTCACAAAGTGTTTTACTGGTTACTGTGAGAGTGTGAGTGGTCAGTAGGGGAGTGGACCAGATGTTGGCGTGGGCGGGGGTTGGGGAGGGGTGCCGTTCTTAGAATGTGACACTGGGTGGCGTTGCTGAGCGGGGAGGAGGGCGGAGGAGGAGGAGGAGGAGGAGGAGGAGATGACTGACCCGGGTGCGACGTGGATCGGAGACTCCCTCACACTCGCACAGTCGTCTGAGCCCCCCACTCCAACGCGCACGAACACCACTGCTGCTGCTGCTGCTGCTGCTGCTGCTGCTGCTGCTGCTGCTCCACCACCACCAGGGCCGGACTCCACGGCTGCTATGTAACAGCCTGACCCCGCCACGTGTCGTCATGGAGGGGGGGCTGAGTATCACCTATATCTCGGTGGCGATGTTCATGGGCAGTTTTCTCCTTGGATTCATCCCGCTGCTCTTCAGGCTGTCAGGGGTGAGTGCGTGCGTGTGCGTGTGTGTGTGTGTGTGTGTGTGTGTGTGTGTCTGTGTCTGTGTCCACGGTCACGTGGCTGGAGGGCATCAACAGTGTGCGTGGTTATGAGTGGGATCAGCTGAAGTCACTGTGTTTCAGAGGAGCCTGCAGTTCATCTCCATCCTGGGGGCAGGACTCCTGTGTGGCACCGCATTGGCCATCACCGTCCCAGAGGGAGTGGGTTTACTGGGGGAGTCGTGGAGAGGTGAGCAGGATGCTGGACACACCATCACTAAACACACACACACACACAGTCTGGGACACTGTCTGCACTCCGCCGGATGTTTGTGGAGCAGGGGTGCAAACAATCAAACAGGGATCCTGCGGATACTTGAAAGGCATTGGGTCCACCATTGTCCATCATATATGGTATTAAAGGTGCAGTGTGTACGATTTGGTGACCCCTAGGTGAATTTGTGTCCATCACCTCACCCTCACTTCAGTTGTCGTTATAACCAAAAAAAAAGTTGAGCTCGTCCACTTTTACTACTGTAAAAACATGGCGGTCTCCATAGAGAGGACGCTCCTCCTCATGTAAATATACATTAATGGGCTCATTTTAGGGTCATGGACATTGTTTTCAATGTTTACGTGATCATGAAAATATCAGTACGTAATTGTTTTGTAATCTTTTTTAGAACTGACAAAAATGACAAAAATCTTACACACTGCACCTTTAAAGTGTCCAGAGGTCTCAAAACCTCTGTCACGTGACTGGTTAGTTTTATGGATCTCAATATAATCGGCATCAATTTAGAGAGATGACTCATTACAGCCACTTGTTTTGATCTAAAGAAACGTTCCCCCTCTTGTATATGGCCTGATTTAAAAGTCCAGAAATGTAAAAACAATTATTTATATTTGTTTGCTCATTTAAAGTAATGCACATGTAATACCGGTCAGTGTGTGTTTTCACCGTCCACTGGGATCTGTCGGTTACTTCAAAGTCGAAGTTTGGGAGGAAAACAAATATAACCTTTGCTATAAGAGTCCAGACTTTTTTTTGTGGAACGTTTTTGGGAATGTCACATTTGGATTCATTTATTGTTGCACTTGGTATCTTTTTTTATGTCCTTCTTCTATCTCTTTTGCTTTTGATATCTCTGTGCTCTGTGATGATTGTGACCAGGATGTATGAGAACAGCTGATCACTCACGCTTGCGCTTCACATCTGTGTGTGATTCCAGTTCAGGTGCATTCAAGTGCCGCAGTGTGTTTGATGTTCACGTCTCCACCTCATTGTCCCATGTGTTCAAAGCCCCTCTCATCTCTCCTCCTCTCTGCAGCCGCCTCCTCCTCCTCTGATGTCCCTTCATCTCTGAGCGGCACAAACGCCACCTCCAACGACAGAGACCCGCCGCCTCGCTACATCATCGGACTGGCCCTGACCACAGGCTTCACTTTCATGTTCGTGGTGGATCAGATAGCGAGTTTCATCTCCACACGAGGTGAGTGAGCTGTGCTCCAGCTGTAGCTTCATTTGTAATGTCCATAAAGTGCCTTTACCCACCGCTACGACGTGTGTGACGTCTCCTTTCAGACCAAACGGCTCAGTCACACAAGAGTGTGGGCGTGACGGCCACACTGGGCCTGGTGATCCATGCAGCAGGTACTTTGACTGCGACGTGTGTACTTGTAATTGTTTTTTTAATTTAATCTAGGTTCTTTTCTGTTTGCCCAAAGTAAACATGGCGTTTTAAGGAATTCCATCCAGGCCAGAGGCCAGAACCATTCCCAGCAAAGCTGAGGGCTTGTGTAAGGCCTCATGTGACTCGGCATGTGATTTCTGACCTGCACTGAGGTTTGGTAGTGAAGAATGTTTTACTTAGTTTATAACATGACCTTTTCAAATGTCACTTAAAACTCACTTCAAAACACTTTGTTTTAGATCGATCTCTGTTTTTGTGTTCTGTATTAACTCCAGAAGGGCTGTTAAGAAAGATAAACGCCTCTCTGTAATACGTAAGAACCAGTGAAACAGAGTTGTGTAGTTTATTTAATTTCTAAATAAAATAAATAAATAAAATACAATGGGAAAAGATGGGAAAATAGACGAATATATCAAAAAAGGATTCATGTTTTATCATCCCTTTTGTT
The DNA here is from genome assembly GCA_016785325.1 of Chascanopsetta lugubris. NCBI lineage: Eukaryota > Metazoa > Chordata > Actinopteri > Pleuronectiformes > Bothidae > Chascanopsetta > Chascanopsetta lugubris. Next base: position 7,934 of record JAFBJT010014389.1, on the reverse strand, counting down.
GTTTAAGCTACAAAAAACATGAATAAATCAAATAAACTGGATGTTACGGCTGCGCACGCAGGCTTGGATCCAAATGCAACGAGACACGTTAACGTGAAATAAAAGAGTCTTTATTACTCACTGTGTTGAACAAACAGAAAGACACATGATGGCAATTCAAAACATCCATGAAACAAAACAATAAACTAACTTCAGATTCTTTCTACGATTGTCAGGAGAGGCTTAAGCAGGGTAAAGACAGACAAGGTGCAGACAAACAGGAAGAGGAAACCCTCACCAAAATAAAAAAAAGGGAAGTGACAAAAAAACGGGATTCAACTGAAAACATTACTTAACAAACTTCACCACGTCAACACGAGTCAAGTAAAAGAGAATCAGTTCAGAAATGTACCCTGGTCATAAAAATGCACAGTCCCGTGAACCCACTGCTTGTTGTGATCACGACGTGTCTTCACGTTTGTGTTTGTGTTTGTGTTTATGTTTGACCTCAGCTGACGGATTTGCTCTGGGTGCGGCCGTGTCCACGGGTCAGGAGACGGTGCAGGTCATCGTGTTCTTTGCCGTGATCCTACACAAGGTGAGGGCATCAGAGCGCAACAGATGAACCGTGTAACACACGGAGCGGATGAGGTCGTCATGAATCCCTCCTCTCCCCAGGCGCCCACAGCGTTCGGCCTGGTCTCCTTCCTCATGCACGCCGGCCTGGAGAGGAAGCACATCCAGGGACACCTGCTGGCCTTCTCAGCTTCCTCGCCCATCGTCGCCATCACCACTTACTTCATATTACAGGCAGTAAGAGCACAGCCGTGAAGAGACGGTGTGGATCCAAGTAAACAGTTTATAGCGACACCCTTAGGATCAGAAGTTTCACTGATTTTTCTTTTTCTTTTTGACTGTGTGTGTGTGTGTGTGTGTGTGTGTGCAGTCTGACAGCTCTCCTCAGAACCAGCTCAGCTCCACAGGCGTGGGAATGCTCTTCTCGGGCGGCACTTTCCTCTTCGTGGCCACGGCGCACGTTCTCCCAGAGATTAGCAGCAGCAAAACACAGGCCCCGCCCTCCTCTGACCTACAGCTCCAGCACGGCACCGGAGCTGAGACACACGGGGGACGCTACGTGGGGTTCCTGGAGAGTCTGACCCTCATCCTCGGGGTTGGGGTCCCCATGGTTATGGCTCTGTGGCTGCATGACGACTGAGAGACAGAGAGACAGTGAAGGGTGTGAAACCAGTTTACTCTGGTGTGTTCTTACCTCTATGAAAAGGTCCTTTGTGTCCAGCTATTGTTGATGTATCACGTGTGTATCAAATACATTGTCCTCACTCGGTGGCAAACCAGAGGGGAAGTGGATAGGTTTACCAGGAACGACCAGATCATTCGCTGCAACAGCAGTGAGAACCGGTGTAAGACAGAACACGTGTCTTCTTTTTGTGGTTGAGTCTGACGCTCAGACTCTCACTTTAGTATAAAACACACAGCACAGTG
>JAFBJT010014253.1:0-22713 GCA_016785325.1 Chascanopsetta lugubris | reverse complement strand
TTTTATATCCATCACCTCACCTTTCCCATGTGAGCATGCAGGAGAATGGAAGCCCTCTGTGAAAGCTTACAGCTCAAAAGATGTTTGGTAAATCCACTCTGGGTTATTGTAAATACATGCAGTGGAACGCTCCCAGTGTAAATACACATGATTGGTTGATGTCAAAAGCAAGTCATACATTTGTAAAAATGTCTGTATATAATTATAGAAGAGTAATTCCATTTCAAAAGATAGAAGTGACAAAAAATTTACAGAAATATTACACACTGCACCTTTAACGTGTCATCGGAATAAAGAAAAAAAGGTTTGACTTTAAACCTTCTGTATTTTTGAAAGCACCTTGTGAGTGATGGCTTGCATGCCTGGCTATATATTTGTGGTAATGTGTTATTTGTGTTAGACTCGGGCGACATTTCCTTTTCAAAAGTGCTCTGTGGTCGTCCAAGTGGAACTGGTTGTGAACTGTATAGCCACACTGCTCCCTCCTGGCAGCGTCTTCTCCTCGCATCTCAGCTGTCCCTCAGTGATTCACGGTTCTGTCAATGCACCTGTACGAGAGGGAACATAACTCACGTCGTGGCCTCCTCTCACCGGAGGACACGGCGCAGCTTTGAGTCCTGAATGACTAGCTTACACTACGACATTCCAAATGCAGCCCACAGTCTGGAGCCTGCTTACACACACACATCTGGCGCCTGATCAAAACAATTACATACTGACATTGTCATGAATTCATAATTACCTAAATGATTTTTTTTATTCACCTTAAATGAGACCATCAATATTTTTACATGTATTTTACCTATATATTTAACCCCAATATTTTTACCTCTCTATGGGCGCCACCATGTTTATACAGCAGCCCAGAGTGAACGCAATGACAACTACCATAGGTTCTCCTGCATGCTCAGAAAGGTGAGGGTGAGGTGATGCATACCACATGCAACGTCACCTGTAGATGTCACCACATCGTACACACTGCACCTTTAAGTAAAAGTCGATTTGGTGTTACACACAAGTCTAGAGAGTAAATTGAAACGTGGAACCTGTATTTCGGTTCAAAAAAATGGAATCTGTGTCATTGAATGAATAATGTTAGACACGACGGAGGCTCCGGCAGGCTTGAGCTTATGCTAATGCTAATGCTGATGCTAATGCAATCGTCATTGGTTCAGCACTGCTTTCAATTAACAATCTCCCCGATGATGTAGAGATGGTTCCGTTCACTTAGCAGCACTGTGTAGCACTTTCATGAGACATTTGTGGCAGTTTTGAACAATCATGTCTGAATTATGAGTAATGGCCGAAGGGTTGATTTAGTAAAATACAATATTTTTGTGCAAGTATTTGTGACAAAGGTGTCACTGAGGCGGGATCGTTTTGATAACTCTGTGTCTGTGAATGTGAATCTTCTGTGAAAGTAAATATTGCTTCAGCCGTCACATGACAAGTCCGACCTACCATATGTGAAGCTCCTCCTTCATGGCCAGAGTGAAAAATATGCACCACTCAGCTGAATGTTTACTTGGTGTTTGCAAGCTATTTTCGCACAATTGTGTGTTTGGTTGTTTTTCACTATTTGTTTATTTGTTAAGGGTATGAAGTCTGTTACATCAAGTGGTGTCCTGTGGTATTTATGACAATTTAAGATTGTATGTGCTGTAACATTTGTATTGAAATAAATTATGCACATGTTGCCTGTAATGTCCTCATTCAGTGTGTCTTTTGTCATCAGTGTGTTATAACCTCTTTAGATGTATGAACCAAATTTGTTCTAAACAAAAACGTGTATCCTAAAAAAAAAAATGAAATTACAAATATGCATTATAATGAAAGAAACAAAATCAAGTTGTTGCAGACAATAACAAAGTTTTTTCAATTTAATGTTTACATTTCACAAATGGAGAACACAGGATAAACCATTCAAAGAGACATCCTAAACCTTTCCGTTGACAGTTGGTGTTTGTTTACCTCGGGTTGTCACTGGTGTCGGCCCTTATCAACACTCAAATCTCTCCAACCAACCAGAGGCTGGTTCAGGCATTTGTGTTGTCACACATCAGCCGCTGTTTAAACTCAGTGAAAGCCTGAAAAGCAGCTTTTAAAGATACTGCTGAATAAGGTCGACGCCACATTAAAGCAGACTGGGGGGGAAATCAGTGTGTGGTCTGATTGTGCTGAAAATATTTCCACTGTCTTGTTGAAACGGTGAATACTGCTCCATCACACCATACATATATTACAGAAATCACCTCAGGCCACCTCAGATATGCAGGGGTGGACATTAGAGATATACAGAGCCATAAACATTTCCTGATGTTTGGCACTGAAGCTCTCGAGCAAACAGCTTTTTTTTATGTATCTTTTGACCATAAAACACGATCAGCGACAATATTAAGATTAACACGACAAGATTACGAACCAAGTGTGAGGCCGACCTGTGGTCAATGTGCTAAATCAAGGGTGCTGTTAAAAACGCCAAACGGCCCCTCCCCGGCCCTTCCCCCAGCAGGCCTGTTTATGTGTTTACTAGTATTAAACACATGGGCACTGACATAAATGACATGGTGGCTTTTTGCGGTTCAAGTGATAAAGTTCAATTTGTGTGTTGTTAAAAAGGCCAACGCTCTTAGAGCCTATCGCCATTAAGCCCTTTATGTGTTTGTATCGAGGGGCAACGGCCAGTGCAGATGAATGAAGCACAATAGAAAGTGAAAAAACGTGCAGTTCAAAGGGAAACCTGACTCCAAAAAAGGAGCAAACCCCCATAGACTCCCGTGTTAAAATGGCCTTCACAGGTGAATGAAACATGTTGAAATTCTGGTCCAAACTTCGGTTGTGGTCTTAATCAGTCACATGTGTTACCGTGACAATGTTTTTACAGTCGCTCCGAGTGGAGATATTTAACATCTTTTGACGGCTGAAGTCATTAAAACTCAAAAGATGTTTAGAACGTCCACTCTGGGCTACTGTAAAAAAACATGGCGGCCCCCGTAGAGCGGAGCCACCCCTCATGTAAATATACATTAAAGGCCTCATTTAAGGGAAATGGAAGGATAATAACACATGCAGGTGATTATACATTCATGAAAAGGTCATGTATGTAATGGCTTTGTAACATTTTTAGAGGTGACAAAAATGACCCAAATCTTACACACTGCACCTTTAAAAAAGGTAATATATATATATATATATTGAATGACGCCGTCCCGCTCTCTGTGCAGGCACCGGTCTGATCTGGATGGATGACGTGGCGTGCACGGGGTCCGAGGACACCATCCACCAGTGCAGCTTCTCCGGCTGGGGCAAAACCAACTGCGGCCATGTTGAGGACGCAGGCGTCACATGTATCATCTAGACGGACCCCACTGACTTCAAAGACACCGTGAGGTGCCGGTTACTATGGAAACATGGGCCAGAGACTGTGTGGCCACACACACACACACACACACACACACACACACACACACACACACACAACGTGACTCTTCAGCCGTGGAGTATGGGAACTTGTCTTTCCTCAGTGAAGGAGGTCAAAGGTCAGCTTTTATGAAGCGGCCCTCGGAGGCTGGCGCAGTTTTTTATTTTTTATTTTTTTGATGACATCATCGCCGGCAGTTTGTCTGCGGAGCTGCGGAAGAGCTGACTCGGCACATAACGGATCTGATGATTAGACTGCGATCGACGATGATTGGCAGCTGCTCCTCCAGACGCCATCGCTCACCAAGCAGTTGCCCGGCAGAATTAAAGGTGCAGTGCGTAAGGTTCCGATGAAATGATCTTCAGTCCGGTTGGCAGAAATTGGAATGTTACAATTGTGTAATCGCCTGGATATGCAATTTTTTTTTGTTGCTTTAATTACTCAAGAACGGTCACTTTGTATTTACGTCATGTGCTTTTCCTCTCCTCCAGAGGGCGCCGTGTCGCACCACCATGTTTTTACAGTAGCCTAGAATAGATGAACACATTTCAGTGATATAACGGAAAACTACCACCGCTTCTCCTCAGTGTTTTGGAAGGAAAGGTATTCAGCTGCAATATGCAACTTCACCACTAGGTGTCACTATACATTGTTCCTTTTAATGGTGCATTATGCAACTTTCTTTGGTTTATAATCACGACTAACCGCTTTTTCTCTGGATCAGTAAGTGGTCAACAGATTGCTGACTGCACTTCCCTTCTCAGCCACAGGTGTCACTGTAAACCACCATTCTTGGAAAGCGTTCCCTCATAACATACATATTTAACATATATGTTATGTATTAATATACATATATATGTGTGTGTGTGTGTGTGGGTTTTTAAAATTGTAATCAAATCTGGGCTCATTCTATGATTTATTTTTTATACAAAAACAAATTTAAAATGACAATTTTGGCAGCCAATGAGAATCAGCGCCACTGACAGATGAAGTGATGATGGTGATGAAGATGATGAAGATGATGAAGAGAGAGCAGTTGAGTGTAAACAGATGGATGCATGGATGCTCGCCCTGTGCAATTTATAACAGTGGGTCTGTCAGTGTTTACTGCCAACTGCTGGCTTGTTTCAGTATTAGCACACGCACACACACACACACACTCACACACACACACACACCCACACACACACACACACACACACGCGCGCGCGCTAACCCAACCGTAACAGACAACCCCTCTCGGATGCCTTTGATTCCTCTCTCAGTGGGTTTTAATCTTTATTGCTCCCCTCCGCTCCAACAAAGATGGTACCTCCCCGGTGACCCGGCTCACGTCCAAACAAACCTACACAGGAAGTTGTCGTCCGAGACGCCGTCATGTGATTTACATATGAAGGTCATTTTTTTAGAGCACCTCTAAACACCCTCGAGACCTCGGTGGAGACCCTCCTCACGTCTGTAATCTGCGGTGGGATCGGCCTCCGTGTGCGTTGGCGCGGCAACGCGGAGCAAAAAAAATAACATGGGACATAAATTTGAAGGTCCACAGCACAACCTCGCGCTAAAGTGCCTTTGTTTATGCATGAGGTGGTTTTTCTGAAGGAGATGAGTCACGGCAACACAACAGGGGAATTCGAAAGGTTTTGTGTATCCTTGTGAACGCAAAATCTTAACAACACCTCGAGGAAATGTCTTCAAACGTGGTACAAATGTTCTTTTTCACTCTTGATTGAACCCATTTGAATTTTCTCCAACCAGAAGGTCAGGGGTTCAACTCCAGTCTTCTCCACTCTGTATGCTGAAGGAGATGAGTCCCAGCAACACAAAGGGAAATATGGTTAAACTTGTTACTTTGGGTACTTTTGTGTCGAGGCACTGCCAACAACCAATCCCAGTTGTTGTTGTGTGTCCTTGTGAACACAAAATATCAACAACACATTGAGGCAATGTCTTCAAAGTTGGTACAAATGTTCGTTCCGACTCGTGACTGAACCCATTTGAATTTGGGGAGTTTTCCTGTCACCAGAAGGTCAGAGGTTCAACTCCAGTCTTCCCCATTCTCCTTGCCCAAGTGTCCTTGGGCAAGATACCAAACTCCATGTTACCCGATGTGCTTCTTGAGTCAGGTGCGATGCTACTTGCGTAGAAGTGATAGATGAGGACCTACACAGAGTTTGGTGCCCTCTGCTGGGTGGAAGGTTAAGACCAGGGTCAAAGGTCAAAGGGTACTTTGATATTTCAAGTTGGACTCTGAGTGAATCACATGACTGTTAATTCATTGTCATTAAATAAACAAATGACAACAAACATATAATAAAGCACAGAAAACTGTAGTTTTATACATATCTGCACAACCACATAGTGTTCGACAATATTTCGCAAGCACAGCGGAATATGTTACGAGTATTAGCGGCGATAACGAAGAGCAGCGACAACTCTGAACCACTAGGGGGGCTCATGAGTTTTTTTATTTTGATGTAGAAGTTTTGAAGTTCATGACACTTTTTTTTTTTTTATAAAGGCAGTAATACTTACAAGTGCACTTACATTGTACGCGTGTTTTTCCTGGGAAGCTGTTGAGACGGTTTGTTTTTGGTCCATGTGTATATACATTCCTCCTTATTACATCATGCTGCTCATAACACGTATAAGGGCTGTGGAGTTTAACCATACGGAAGAAAAAGGGCTTCAGTCAAACATGATTATGTCGAGAAAAGACTTAAAAAAATACACAACTTTGTACTTAAAGATGTGTTGTACCACTAAACTGTTGTATAATGTGTATGTATGTGTGTTTATGCACTGCTGGAATAATAAAATGTAGGTTTGTTTAAGCTTTGTTTTTTCGTGAGGTGACAGTGGGCACTTCTGACAGGTGGTGGGGGGGGGGCGAGGGGGGGTGGCACATGTATGTGACGGCCCTGACGTGTAATTGCATGTATGAATGTTTCCACATGTGACGCAGAGATGACTGATGGCGGAGAAATGACCTGACGGGACGGACGCGCATGGATGAACAGAGAGCGTGGAGCTGATTGAGCTCAGGTCAGAGGAGATCGGTTCCCTGAGGAAATACAATTTTCTATTTAAAGGTCCAGTGTGCAAGATTTTCCTGAAAATGATTTGCATGTTTTGGAATTTAAGAGAATGATAATGATGTTTTTATGAGTGTATAACAAGTGGCAACTTGTTAGAGGCTCGCCGATGAGGGGCGGAAAAACGTGCAGTTCACAGGGTGGCCACTCGAGGCTGGCTCCGAAAGTGAGTCAACCCCCATAGACTCCCATGTTAAAATGGTTCAACTGTAGAGGTGAATGAAACATGTTTAAAGTCTGCTACAAACTACAGTTTTGGTCTCAATCAGTCACATGTTTTCCCGTGACAACTGTACAGGAGGCGGGGCATATTTTCATTCCATCAAGATTTGAAATTGTGCTTAATTGAGGGGCGTGGCCTCTTGAGTGACACCCGGACCGACTTTCTGTAGATGCCGCGACAGCGACATTGGGCCCACCTCAGCTCGGCCAGGAAGTAGGAGGAGTCAGGCATCGGGCGACGTCCCGGACGCACACAGCCACGTCACACATGTTTGGATGTTGTGTTGCTGTGCGCGTTGTCGACCTAGTGATGGCGTTTATTTGCAAAACACTTTAATCACATGCAGGGACGCACACGAGATACATCCCTTTGCTCCTGTTTGTGCCGTGACGCTCACGACAACATGTGTCTGCAGCAGCAGCATCAGGGGCCACAAACATGAGCTCATCCATCTGCAGGAGGAAAACAAGGGATGAGAGAGAGAGGGAGAGAGAGAGAGTGAGAGAGAGAGAGAGAGAGAGAGAGGGAGAGAGGGGGGGGGAGAGAGAGAGAAAAGCCCCTGTCTTCACTTCCACATCCACATGTCAACATGTCACATTCCTGGCCCTTTCTCATAAAGCGCCATTTATTCCTCTGCACAATGACTCATCTATCTATCCATCCATCTATGTATGTATATATCCATCCATCCATCCTTCCATCTATCTATCTATCTATCTATCTATCTATCTATCTATCTATCTATCTATCTATCTATCTATCTATCTATCTATCTATCTATCTATCTATCTATGTCTGTCTATCCCTACTACACTGACCTCAGCTGGTGAAACAGCAGTATTACAACTGCTCTGATCGACGACGGCTTTTCCAACTATTCCACAACCATTCACTATTATAATAATTTATAATGTATTTACAGCGCATGTGTCTTCAGAATAACACAGTTTATGTTTAATCAATACATACCAACTATCTTTAAATAATTGTTTGTTGATTTTTGTTCAAAATAAAAAAAATAAAAAAAGAAACAAGAATATTTTCTTTTTTTTTGACGAGAGAGATAAAGCATATGATTTCCCCATCAGAACAGAACGATCTTTTGGCCTCAAGGGAAAATTATTTGCTTCGTTGGTTTTACATTTTTATGACATTGTAGATTTTTATTTTTTTTGCCTTCGCGTTTAGTTTGTCCCTTCACGGCTCATGTATTGTGTACTTCCTCGGTTTGAATGTTCGGCGCGTTGCAACTGAAGACACCCTGTCTTGGAACGGAAGGTAAACTTTACATTTGACGGTTAAATTATATATTAATTTGACTAAAAACACAACAGAACTAAGTTTAAACTTATTATCGACACGTTAGTTTGTCGAATCACACAGTACATACGTTAACTTTTCGTCTGACGTCAAATTCTAATTTTTGACATGAAGTTTGGTTTGCACCGTGTCTGCATTCGATGCCGCGTGTAACATAAGCGAGTTACTTTACAGCTGTTGTCATAATTAACTTCTTTTGCAGCTTAATTTTATGTTATTGAACATGTAGCCATTTTTTTTATTAACGTAAAACCTAGAAACATTTGCTTTACTTCACTACTCCTAAATTGAAAGGCACTGTACCAGCGTCCATTGAAAAAACGTTATTTTTATTACATTTTGCGCCCTCATCGATACAGAGATATTTTATATATGCAAGTTGAAGTCATAAATACATAAGTGTTTAATTCGGCCAGTGTTTAAACGATTATTTATTCGTGTATCCATGTTTTATTTGGCAGTATGGCCTCCTCTGCATCATCCACTGATGAGGGTACATTCAAGACCCCAAAGTCCAACCGGGTGAAGAGCCCCCTCAGCAACAGTGGGACCCCCATCACCATCCCAGCCTCACCCTTCATGAAGAAGTTAGGCTGTGGCACCGGGGTCAACGTTTACCTCATGGACAGGTGTGTGATCACCTCTGATAGAACCTTAGATCAATGCATGTCGTCATTTTAAATTAAAGGTGCAGTGTGTAAAATTTCGGTCCTTTTTTTCACTTCTCAAATTATTACAAAACAATGTCATACTGTCATTGTCATGAATTTATAATCGCCTAAATGTTTAATTTTTTCCCCGTCACCCTTAAATGAGCCCATTAATGTATATGTACATAAGGGGCGTGTCCTCTCTATTTGGGCCCTCTCCAGATGTCACCAAATCTGACACACTGAAGCTTTAATACACAATTATAAAAGAAGATAAGATGAACCTTTAAGGTCTCCAAAGGGAAGTACAGTTCTTGACGCAGCAGCAAGAGCAGCCATCATTTGACTTGATGTGTCTTACTGAACATACTTACTGATACCACGTGTAGCACGATAGAACCAAATCATAATAATAACAAACAACGTGGTTTTCTCATGTGAGTAAAACAATGGCCGCATGATAAAGTACGATGCTTTCAGGTTGGGGAAGCTGAACGCGTCTCCCTGGGCTGTGAAGAAGATCAACAGCAGATGTGCATCCAAGCAAATGGCCGTTTATCAGAAGCGGCTGAACGCGGAGGCCAAGGTCCTGAAGGGAATCAATCATCCGAACATCGTGGGTGAGTGAGGATGGATGGCGCTCCCTCAGAGAGGGTCACTCCTTTTTTAAGACTTAAGTTTCATCAGCAGCCATGTCGTGGAAGTATTGACGGTTCCCTTCGGTCAGGTTTCCGGGCCTTCACCACGGCCAAAGACGGTTCCAAGTGCCTGGCCATGGAGTACGGAGGAGAGCGGTCGCTCAACGACCTCATCGAGGCGCGGAAGGCGGACGGTCTGAAGGCGTTTCCCGCCGCCAACATCGAAAAAGTGGCGCTGCACGTGGCGCGTGGTCTGCAGGTAGATATCCGCGATATTCGCCGTAGCGGTACAGTCAGCGGATAAAGTACTAGTACTAGGTGTGTTGTCGTTTGCAGTACCTTCATAACGAGAGGAAGCTGCTGCACGGCGACATGAAGTCCGGTAACGTGGTCATTAAAGGCGACTTTGAGACCGTCAAGATCTGCGACGTGGGCGTGTCCCTGCCGCTGGATGAGAACATGAGAGGTCAGCAGTTTAACACGTGTGTGCTCATTAGTAAACAGCTGCAGTTAATCTTGAATCGGACTTGTTTCGTCGGATTAATCAGGGATTAAAACACAGAACTGGCTCGGAATATTTGTTTACAGCAGCTGATTCACGTGGTTTCTGTGCCCAGACTCAAACCAAAAGGCTTTCATGTCCGTGTAGTACACCTCATCGGCCACTGGGAGGCTACCCTTCCCATTTGGGTTTGATTTTGAACAGATCACAAATTCCTGGAACTTCCTTTGTAACGTGACCAGAGCGGACAAGCTTTGATTTTTGTTGTTGTTGCTGTAAATAATTATTGCAACCAAATTTTTTTATTCATATTATTGTTCGATCCAGTTCTATAATTGTTTTAAATGATAGATGCCTCTCCTCATGTTCCTTAGTGTCGGATCTAAAGGCGCATTACATCGGCACGGAGCCGTGGAAGCCAAAAGAGGCTCTGGAGGAGGAACCCGCGGAGATCACAGACAAGGCCGACATCTTCGCCTACGGTCTGACTCTGTGGGAGATGATGACGCTGGCGATGCCTCATCTGGAGATGCTGGATGACGAGGAGGAGGAAGAGGAGGAGGAGGAGGAGGAGAGGGACGAAGGTGAGACGGTGTGAGGTTACAGCAGAGATGGCGCCACCAAGTGTTTCAGAATCAATTGGAGCGGTCGCACTCTGCAATTTTTTTTTCGTATCGTTCAGACGACTCCACGGACGACAGTTTCGACGAGGACGCCTACTACGAGCGGTTGGGGACCAGGCCGCCACTGGACGTGGAGGCTCTGGGCAGCTCCTACCGCAGGATGGTGGAGCTGTTCTGCCTGTGCACGGAGGAGGAGCCCAAGAAGAGACCGTCGGCCGCCCAGATCGTCAAGGTGTTGGAGAGCAACGCCCCGCTGGAGAAAACGCAGCCTGAGGTGATTGTTATCGACTGAGGCTATCATTTCATATCCGAGCCGCTAGTGATGAAGAATTTGTGACGAGGTTAGCATATAGTGTTCTCGCACAACCTCAAGTTCTTTATTTTCCGACTCTTTGCTTCTTTGTTCATGTCTTTTCTCTTGTTTTTTATTTTTTATTATGTTTTTCCTTTGGCTATTTCTCTATAAACTCCATCTCTTACATTTCCTCTCGGTTATCTGTCACTAAATCTGACTTGAACCCTTCAACAACTGGTGTTTTTATTGTATAGCTATGTTTGTAGCTCGGGGCTTGTCAGTGCCTAACTTCTTACCTTATGGGTCCACAGTTTAAGATTCGGGTGACATTATTTTTTATTACTATCGGGATTGAAATATAAAATAATTACAGATGTTTTTACTATTTGTTAAAGAACCCAAATGTACACATTTATTAAATTTCTCAAAATGAACCCTTACATTTGGATCAGGTCCCCTTTGACATGTTGCACCATTAAGTTTAAACAGTGGCCCAGAATGGACAAACTTAACACCTTCACCCTTAGGTTTCACTAAATTCTACACAACTGTATCTTTAATCTTTGTCACAGCAAATTAATAATCAAATGTCAAAAAACCATGCTGACTTTGATTTATGGAAAACTCAATCATCTAACACTCTATTTAAAAGGAACAATATTCAACACATTGGAGACAAAACTGAATCCTTAAGACAAATTAATATGTTTATTAAAATGTATTAACAAAGCAGAACGACCTGAACAATGACGGTTTCTGCATTTTTACAAACTCTGCAAATATTTTACTTCCAAACTGCTCTGAAAAACTTGAGCTGGCCGCAAGAAATGGTGAAGGTAAAAAAAAAAAACCTTACATTAACGTACCAGAGGGCGACTTCCAGGTCTCTTTGACTACTATTGTGTTAAAACTCTGAAAAACGGTTGAAATGTCCGTCACAATCAAAAATACAAACATCTGAGAACACTGCTAATATACACATGACATTCATCGGTGAATTACGCAGCAATGAGTATAAATACTAAGAGAAAACACCTTAAGAACAGCAAAACTACTTCATCCTACCACCTGCAGCGCGTGCGTACACGCGCGATGTAAAACCCCAAACACGCGCTGCTTTGCACAACCCGCTGAAGATCTTTGACGATGCAACACACTCAGAGAACGTTAGGCCATGAAGTTGTAAACCAGAAAGGTCGGCGTGTTGCAGTACTTGGTTGCGAAAATCTTGCCATCGGGTGTGGGGTCGGAGAAGGCGATCTCCTCCTTGGTCAGGTGACTGCCGTACGTGAAGCTGCTCCTGAGGTGGAGGGAATTGGGAGTTTGACAAAGACACCGGAGGACGTTAATCGCTCGTCGGCTATTTGTGGTTTGGAGTTGCTGACTCGAAGTCGGGCTCAACAAAGACACGCGGAAGAGCCTGGCCTTGGTGTTGGTGTTGGGACATACCTGACGGTGTCCAGCATGCGAGTGGCGATCCCCTTTCGTCTGGCCAGGCTGAAGACCCAGATCCGGCTGATCCCGCACAGAGCTTGTTCTGGGACAGTGGAGCAGCACCAGGCTCGGTGCTGCTCCATGAAGTCGTCCCTCGTCATGTCCTTCTGGCGGTCCGGCTGCTCCAGGACTCTGTAAGCCTGGGAGGGGACGGAGAAGAAGCAATAAGGGGAAAAACGGCGACCGAGCACGAAGCCTTTCAGCCCACCGAGGCGAACTGTACGCACCTGTCGTATTGGCTCGGCGACCAGACACCCCACCACCATTCGCTCAGAGTTGACGAACAGGTAGGTCTTGGCCTGAGTGGGTCGGCTCAGTGTCACCTGCTGGAATCCCAGCTCGCTGTCAGCTACGTGTCGCACATCCTCCGCCTGGCGCCACACAAACGCATGGAAAACAAGAGAATCAACGCTTGAGAAAACATTCCATCATCATCATCGGCTACTGTTTTCTTTGCGGCTCAGCGGCGACGACATGCTTCACCTTTTTGGTGGCGTATTTGGGGTCGTCCGGCATGACCAGGAGAATCTTTCCATCCCAGAACTCGGACACCACCCGCTCCTTCTTCCAGCCCTGAAAACACAAACAGACTTGAACTGGGCTCAAATCACTACATCATTCCTTTGTGAAAATGTTTCTGAGATAGAGAAAGGAGGCGAAGGATTTTTTCTTTTTACCACAAATTTGATGGAGTCGATGAAGCGCTGGTGGAACTGGGAATGTTGGAAGTTGTCCTCGGGGTTGTCGGCGCTGTAAACCATCCCACACGAGTTACAGGTTGTTGCCCCAAACTGTTTCTGACCTGCATCCTGAGGAGAAAACGGACAGAGACATTCGAATCAACAAAAAATGGCAACACGTGTAGAGCATGGAGATATTATATATGCGTTAACGTACGATAATGAGCTGGTCTTCATCTGCCTTTTCCTTCTTCCTGCGAGTGCTGCGCTCCTTAGCGGAGGGGGTCTGCAGTGACGTCGAGGGGCCAGAGGGGGTGCTGCAGGACACGGGCGTCTGCAGAGTTCTCTTCAACCTGAGGGACCTGAATATAAAACCAGGTTGTAGAGTCGTTTTGGTCATTCAGATGGATTGTTGATTCAGAAATGGTCTCAATGTAAACAGAAGCTTTTATCTTAGTATGGTTTAAAATCTCACCTCTTGGACGCAGAGCCAAAGATGGGATACACGGCTGCTGCTGCTTCTGTAGAGATTCAAGTCACTTCATGTGTTTTCAGAGGGCAACAGTAGCATTTTAAATAACTTGGTTTGAAGCTAAAGCTAATGCATTATTGTATTGGGCGTGCTGTGGCGTGTCGGTACCTTTAGGTGGGCTGGAGGTGGCGCTGGTCGGACTGATCTCACCGAGGTCATCGAAGACGGGCTCAGAGCCGACGTCGGTCAGACAATCATCCTGGGAAAAGATAGGTAAAGAGTAATAAAAACTCCTGAACAATAACAAAGATGAAAACAATAAGCCAATTTAAAACTTGTGCTGAACCTGAGTGATGATGAGTGATGCTGGAGATCCAGAGGGCGGCGTCCTGGTCAGCACAATCCTCAGCTCCTTGGCGATTCTGTATTAAAGATGAAATGATGTATAAAAGCTCATTTGCTCCGTCTTCAAACTTGAACCAGTGAACAAAAACCTGCCGCACCTGCATGTCTGTGGAGTTTGAGGCTCTTCTTCAATAGAGTCTGCCCAGTCTGTGGGATCGAACCTTTCTCTGGGTTTGGTGTGTGGCTGGTTCTCATCGGTTTTCACCGGCTGGACAAGGATCTACAGGAAGCAACCAAGATTTTTTTTATTATTACATGACGGTATTTGTCGAAGAAAAAAAAATCCACCGTGATACTTGTAGCAAAATACAAACTCACCTGATCGTTGCTGGTGTTTTCCGGTTGTTTCCCGTCACTCGGCTGCTCTTGCTGCTGCTGCTGTGTTGTTGTTTCCTTTGCTTGTGGCGGAGCAGCTCCACCTTTCCCCTGAGTGGATGCCGGCTTGGCCGAGGACTTGGGGGCAGATTTCTTGTACATGGACGTCGGTTTCTTCCCCGTGCTGAAGAAGGCGGCTCCCACAAAGATCTTGGGTTTGGGTTTGAGGCTGCTGAAGGTGATGGTGATGGCTTTCTTGGGCTCTGCTGGTTTATTGTTGCTGGTGGATGCGGCAGTTGTGGGTTTAGCCGTGACGCTGTTGAAGAAATTTTGAATTATTATGTTGACGATAATGATGGTGTAAACATGTGGCAGGGATGTGAGACACACACCTGCTGTTGATGGTCTTTGTAACGGCCGTGAAGTTCTTAATGGACGACTTCCCCTCATTCTTGGATCCTGTAGAGATCTTTCTCGCGCCGTTGCCTCCCTTCACTTTCTTCTTCTTGTTCTTCATGTTCGGCTTTTTCAGCTGAGAGGGAGGTGATGAAGGAGGAGGAGGAGGAGGAGGCAGACACTCCTTCATCGCCTTCCTCTCTAGCGGGGTGAGATAGATGGGCTTCTTCTTGCCGTAGAAGGAGCTAGTGACGATCGTGGGTTTGAAGGGAGATTTCTGGGGTGACTTTCTCGGTGAGACTAGAAAAAGAAGCAATGAAATAGATAGATAGTAAATATAAGGGCGGGGGCAGGAAGTTGCGACCTTTATCAGTCCTTAAATCAGCCAGCCTCTACCTGCTCGTCTACGTGGGGATTTCTGTGGTGAGGGACAATTCTCCTTGTCCAGCTCGTTCCTCTGGGACTTCCTCTTCAGGGGAGACGCCTCCTCTCTCATCCCCTTCTTTGCTGGATGACTGACAGAATAAGAGAAAGTACAGATTCAGCTTTCCTTATGATGTAGTACCAGTTACAAAGCAATACCATGTTTGGATTCCTTTAACATAAAAGTATATTCATGTAAAAGTTAAATAACAGTCGTAGGACTAGGTATTTTGAAATAAAGTAATGACTTTAGTTGTTCAATACTAACTTCTTTATAGTTTTCCAATGACTACAGATGCGTTTAATTCAAACGTGATGCATTCGAATACTTTTTTGTTTGCTTGTTTGTTTTAATATTCCTAAATGAAGTATCTCACCTGTCGGAGTCCAGAGAGGAGAACTTCCTCTTCCTGGTAGTAGTGGGCATCATTTTCACAAACTGCACCTGCACAAATCCACAAAGAAAATACATGATCACAGTTTCTGCATTGATATAACAATACTACACATTACAATAAAGTCAATAAATAAATACATATTTCAAATTTTATTTGCAGGATATTAAAAGATGATTGCATTGATGATGGTATAATCACCAGCATGCCTGAGGTGTTATACCTCATTTACATAACATTAATAATATTAGTAACCTGATCTATTTTGATAAATTTCAGTATTGCCATTACAGAAGGTGAAGCCTGATGCTTTGGTGGTAATAACATGAGCCGTAAAGCAGGGCCACAGTCTTCATGTAAGAGGTGGTAAAGGGTCTAAGATGAAAATGCAGTTTCGGGCCATTATTGCGTGTTTAATCTTAAATCGATTGAATTTTGAATGGAGTTTGGTGTGACGGTCTCAATGACCTCGAGTCGACGGTAAACCGAATTTCTCACAACAACCTGACTTAATAATACGGACATATTGGCTACTGGTTGATCATGTATTTGATATGTCATTAACAGCATCGCATATAATGATTTCTTTGTGAATTACGTCGAAGCAATCGTTAGCCTAGCTTGTTTTAGCGCTTAATTAATAACAGTGATAAAGAAAAGGCACTTGGCGGGATCGTTACTTCAATACACGGAACACGACTTTTGTCAATAGAAATGCACTAAGGTGTCGACAGATACAAACAACAATTTAAACACGGCACCAATCAGCCATTTTGTTTGTGAAAAGCGTTAATTCTTTGATTTGTAGCGTACAATATTATGTATCTGACGTTACGCAAGCTATTAGTGAATCTAAATTAGACAAAAGCAACGCAAACACAGCCGTAAACTCATACAACAGCCCACTTACCGACCTAGTTTATGCCGCGTTACATTAACGAATAAAACGTGTGATGTAGTAAAAATAAAGTGGACTTTAATTCTTCAGCTGCCCGCGTTTCTTCTCCGTATTTTGAGCAGCGCGCGCCTGACTACCGGAAATGAAATCACTACGTCGTGTTATCGCAGTCGACTTCCTCTTCTTTGCAACCTTCAAAATAAAACACCTGGAAGTGTATTGGTCCTCTAATAGTCTAACATTAGTCCTGCACTTAATACCATATAAAATGGAAAGTAATGGCACAAAATAATTTTTTCAAAAATATTTCTAATTGTTCCCCCTTTTTATTCTTTTTGCTTTTATTGTTTTAACATTACGCTACTGAGCTTTTATTCTGAAGGCATAGTTCGGATGTTCATACGTCTAGTTCCGGGTCAACTTGGACATGCGGAAAGTGACACCAACGCCGCCCTGTCTACTTCGGACACCTCTTTACTCATTGTTTTTGTAATTTAACCCTTTCTTATTAAGCCCCGCCCACCGTCCATCTGTTATCGTTGACTTTTACTACATTTAAAATGGTGTTTTACTTCACGAGCGCCGGTGAGTGAAGCTACATGGCTAGCAGCTACACTATTAGCATGTAGCCTGATTAGCCTGCTTGAGTTTTTTGTCATCTAAACTCAACTTTAACCCGTTTATTTTTAGTCAGTTTACTTTTATACTTAACCATGTCTTCTTTTTCAGTGGTGGAGCCTCATTACACAATTTACATGGGCAAGGACAAGTATGAAAGTAAGAATGTTTGCATCTTAACTGTGTTGTTGTTACTACAGTTAACATGAGCCTGGATGCAACATTTAACTTCTTGTTAATTCACAGATGAAGATCTTATCAAGTATGGCTGGCCTGAAGATGTTTGGTGAGCATCTACTCATATTTTGCATTTGCATAAAGTTTGCGCTAAAAGTGACTTGACTACTTAATCAGTTGATTTGTCTTAAAGGTTCAGTGTAACTGGTTGTAACCTGTGGTAGACTTCATTTCTAATTATCACTTGAATTTATCTGTGGTTTCGTCCATTCTGGGGTGCAGTGACACATATGGAGCAAGTCCTCCTTACAGAGGTCACAATATGTAAATATAAGGATCTTTTCAACCCTAATGACCAACAATAAGAATTGTTTCAATCTATAAACCATGCTTTCCTTTCAACATTTTCCTTTGTCTAGTATTCATAATATAAAGGGCGTGCTGTTGATGTTTAACGCTTTTATACATTTGTCATTTAAACTGAACAAGATCTTTTTTTTAAATTTCCAGGTTCCATGTTGACAAATTGTCGTCAGCTCATGTTTACTTGAGATTGCCAAAGGTGAGAAGTTACCACTATGAAAACATCCATAAACATTCAGGCTGGGACACCACAATGTACGAAATGTTATTTTCACTGAAGTAATTTTTTTTTACATAATTACTGAAGCCTTCTTGATCTTCTATGTTTTTCCAGGGTCACACCATAGATAATATTCCTCCCGAGGTGCTGATAGACTGTGCACAGCTGGTTAAAAACAACAGCATCCAAGGTAAAGGACCATATCCTGCTGTTTTAAATCTTAGGTGTTGTTAGGTGGAGTTTCAGGATTCAGCAGAGTGAACGGTGTTGTGCTGTGTTGTGTTTGCTCAGGGTGTAAGATGAACAACATCAATGTGGTTTACACACCGTGGACTAACCTGAAGAAAACCGGGGACATGGATGTAGGACAGATAGGCTTCTTCCGACAGAAGGAGGTAGGTAGGCAGACCACGGCCCAAAGATCTTCCGGAAACTGAATTACAGCTTTGTGTTGACTTGGCTTCTGTTTGGTGTTTGGCAGGTGAAGATCGTGGCCGTGGAGAAGAAGGTCAACGAGATCGTGAACCGCTTGGACAAAACAAAAGACGAACGCTACCCCGACCTGGCGGCAGAGAAGGAGTCCAGAGACAGGGAGGAGAGGAACGAGAAGAAAGCTCAGCTCCAAGAACAGAAGAAGAAAGAGAAGGAAGAGCAGAAGAGGAAAAAGGAGATGGAGGATCTCAAGTACGTTAGTGAGAGAAAGAACGTTGGCTTGAATGTTTATTCCTTTTTTAATATTGGATAATATATTGATTATTATTTTTGAATAGTTTTTATTTGTAGATTATTTGTAAAACTAAACGTAGACTACATTTTTTGAATGAAAGCTGTACATTAACAGAATCTGTATATTTGCTATTCCGATCTTCCCTCTCTGAAATTCATAATTGAAATGAATAACTTGTGGGATCTATTTAAAATTCTCCATCACGTATAAAAGCTTGGATCAGATTTTTTTTTTAAAGTACAATTCAAACAAAAACTTCTGACTCTGAACCTCAAAATACAAATGTCTGATTCAAAGCACAGAGGAAAATTTGAAAAATAGTGTTTCAACCTGTATTTGCTTTCCAGGAACTACACATCACTGATGAAAGATGAAAACATGAAGACAAATGAGGTGAGAGCATCAACTATTACATGAAAATAGACCCCTAGAGGCGTTTTCTTAATTTATTCTGCAGCTTCACTTACCGAAAAATGCAAAAAGATATGAGATACATTCAAAAAATCTCTGCTTTTATTAATTCTTCTAAAAATCTTTGTCTGCTTGTTGTTTGCAGGGCGGTTACGATTCAGACGACTTCATGTAAGTCACCAGCAGGAGGCAGCAAGCGCACAAACTCCTGCCGCTCCGCTCAGATCTGCCGCCAGGACGCTCCCTCGCTGCTTTCGCTTGCTGTAACTGCGCACGGACATTTCTGGGGCTGAAAGGAAAAAGGAAAAAGACACAAATCACAACCCTGAAACTTTTGGAGCAGAAAGTGGAGCCGGTGAGGTCGGGACTTACTCCACCTGCAGATGCTGATCCCAAACCAAGCTGGTCAAGGTCTTCATTACGGGTGGGACAGAGGACGACAGGAATAACCAGGGTTTGTCTCTGGATTCAAACACATGGACATTGTGGGACTGGGTTTTCGCCGCCACGTCCACTGATGCTGACGTTCGATGAAGCCGGTTGTTTGTGTAGCTCATGATGACAAACCTGTTTGTCCACTTCTGTCACGTCTTCATGTCTCTGCCCGTCAGATTTTATTAAATGCAATTCAATGTATGAATGAAGAAGTGGTGTTGACTGATGCTGACAAAGCTTTATGATCTTTTACAAAGCATCGTCATCAAGGTCCAGCAAAGCTCCTTGGGGTGATGTATTTTGGCTAATGAGGTGTTTCCATCGCCAACATCATGCAGGAAGAATCAAGATGTCTGATATTTTTCACGTCACTAGTGAGAATCAACAAATTGGAGGATGCGGGCATCGATCCCGCTACCTCTCGCATGCTAAGCGAGCGCTCTACCATTTGAGCTAATCCCCCGCTCTTGAGAAGCATGATGACATCATCATCTTGAGCCATCTTTGTGATGATGTCATCATCTGAAGTTGACGCCCTGATATGAATGTGCAAAGGTTATTGGCGTAACATTTTCTTCACCAGTAAACACAAAGAAATTGGAGGATGTGGGCATCGATCCCGCTACCTCTCGCATGCTAAGCGAGCGCTCTACCATTTGAGCTAATCCCCCTCTGTGCAGTGATTCTGATGATGTCATCGGCTGAAATTGACGCTCTGATATGAATGTGTAAAGGTTATTAGTGTAACATTTTCTTCACCAGTAAACACAAAGAAGTTGGAGGATGCGGGCATTGATCCCGCTACCTCTCGCATGCTAAGCGAGCGCTCTACCATTTGAGCTAATCCCCCTCATACCTGAGCCATGTGATGTCATCGCTATATCTCTTAGATTCTGTCTTTTGAGTATTGTCTTGTTATATAAAGTTTATTGGAGGTAATAACAACAAAAATGGTGAAGTGTGAGGTAAAGGGGCGTGACGTAACTTCACAGAGCAAATAGCTATGATGTCGTCTACGTGTCAACGTCGACACAGTGATGCAACGACTAATTAACCATGGTAACAATTATAACAATATTGGAGGATGCGGGCATCGATCCCGCTACCTCTCGCATGCTAAGCGAGCGCTCTACCATTTGAGCTAATCCCCCTGTGTGGCATCACTGTGATGATGTCATCGTTTGAAGTTGACGCCCTGATATGAATGTGCAAAGGTTATTGGCGTAACATTTTCTTCACCAGTAAACACAAAGAAATTGGAGGATGCGGGCATCGATCCCGCTACCTCTCGCATGCTAAGCGAGCGCTCTACCATTTGAGCTAATCCCCCTCTGTGCAGTGATTCCGGTGATGTCATCGGCTGAAATTGACGCTCTGATATGATTGTGCAAAGGTTATTGGCGTAACATTTTCTTCACCAGTAAACACAAAGAAGTTGGAGGATGCGGGCATCGATCCCGCTACCTCTCGCATGCTAAGCGAGCGCTCTACCATTTGAGCTAATCCCCCGCTTTTGAGAAGTATGATGACATCATCATCTTGAGCCATCTTTGTGATGATGTCATCATCTGAAGTTGACGCCCTGATATGAATGTGTAAAGGTTATTGGTGTAACATTTTCTTCACCAGTAAACACAAAGAAGTTGGAGGATGCGGGCATTGATCCCGCTACCTCTCACATGCTAAGCGAGCGCTCTACCATTTGAGCTAATCCCCCTCATACATGGACTGTGTGATGTCATCGTTATATGTCTTAGATTCTGTCTTTTGAGTATTGTCTTGTTATATAAAGTTTATTGGAGGTAATAACAACAAAAATGGTGAAGTGTGAGGTAAAGGGGCGTGACGTAACTTCACAGAGCAAATACCTATGATGTCACATATGTGTCAGCGTCGACACAGTGATTCAACGACTAATTAACCATTGTAACAATTACAAATATTTTGGAGGATGCGGGCATCGATCCCGCTACCTCTCGCATGCTAAGCGAGCGCTCTACCATTTGAGCTAATCCCCCTCCGTTCAAATTTTATGAAATAATCTCAAACTAAAGGTCCGAACAACTCCACTGTTCTTATGTTTGTTTTCTTATGATGTGAAATATTAACTTTAAGGTTTAACTTTGACACTAAACCCAGAAAGTTCCTGAACAGCGTAGATTCTAGTACAATGTTTACTAAACTACTCTCCACAGATCTGACCCTGAAGGCACCACGAGCAGTTGGTGCCGCGGGAATGGGCCTGAGGGACGTGTCGGGGGCGCGCCGCCCCAGTGGGCGGAGCCTGTAAGAAGGAATGCACATAATGCTACACACACTCACATGAACAGGCAGGTACAAACAGGATACGCCATTCATTTCATGTTGCGGTACAAAGGGATCTGACCTGAGGTAGATACAACTTCTGTCTCAACACACACACACACACACACACACACACACATGCTTAATGTTTGTTCACTTTTATTTGTGTTTCACAAATGTGTGTTTTTGATATTAGTTGGTTGTAGTTGAACCGGCCAGTTGCTTTGATCCACTGGGCGCGGTCACGCCAAACTCCATTTAAAATTCTGACATTTTAAGCAGCTGTGCTAAATTAACAAAGATACTCATTTGTTTTGTGTCGGAACATATGTGTGAGAGTTAGTACTATAGTTCGGCTTCACTCCTTCTGCAGTAACACACTTATTATTGTTTTCACTTTGTCAACTTTGTCAGGTACTTAAAGGTACAGTGTGTCGTGTTAAGATCATAGTACTGGATTATATAACTAAAAAGAAACGTGTTTTCAATAAATAGTTGAACAACAAAAGTATTATGTAGTTTTCTGATATGTCTTAAATGTTGTCATGGAAATGTGTGTTTTATATTTGGTTCATGAAAACTACAGCTGCAGTTTCAACTTCCAATGTGGGCTGTACTTCTGCACGGCACCAGGAGGTGGCAGCATTCACCTTTGAATGCATGAAGGATGACTTTCTGCTGCTGTCTTAATATTTAATGTTGGATCAGTGATTACAGTTTACATCTGAAGAGTCACGACAGTTTATGACAGTTTATGTTAAAGTTGATGATAATCATAGTAATATTAAAACTTAGTTTTCATAGCACAGCAACAACTTCAGAGAATACATGGGAACAAAGCAAGATATAAGGAAACATGACTGGACAGACGTGAGAAATATAATAGAATATAAGTATATTATGTGATAGCACTATTTTTCTTGCCTTTATAATAATAATAATAATAATAATTATTATTATTAATAATAATAATAATAATCATGATTTCTATTCTTCTTGCTGTCACAGCTCTCACTCTAAATAACTATCTCTAGAAACGTCCTTAATGCCCCTTTAATTCAAGCACATAAGTTCGGAGGAAGTTCTAATCATAAGTTATTAAGTTGCGGATCAATAAAGTGAAGAATCCACCTCACACACACAAAAAGCCAATTTTCCGCGCTGCTCGCTGCTGCCTCCCTCTTTTGTTTACAAGTCCTGGTTCAGTTGTAAC
>JAFBJT010014230.1:0-37064 GCA_016785325.1 Chascanopsetta lugubris | reverse complement strand
AAAACATCTATGATCCATATGAATGTTTCAGTGTGTGGTGTGGCTGACTGTTATATAATATAATTTTGACTAGGACTCAATTAAAAAAAAGGTAAAATCAGATTTAAGGATCAGTCAGTGGAATTAAAGTGAAATTGTTCCAAGGTCTATTGGGAAGGAACTTTGACACTAATGCTTTTAGAAGTGCTTGTATTTGAAAACAACCAAAATAAATACTTTTACTTTACTTTCAGTTAAAGCCCTGAATTAAAGGAGAGAAGACAGCTCCAACACAACAGCACAACAGTAGTTGTAAATCTCAGCTCCTTTATTAAGGGGGCTGGGTTTCAGCTTCCTTTCAAAACAAGGGCACTAAACAAACTTCAGAAAAAGTTCATTCACAGTGGTTTACAGTTAGTGGACAATACATGTGCTACCTGCCATAAATGCCACTTTACGGGAGTTTGAAAAAGAGGGACATTTGCTCAAAGTCACAAACATAAGCCACTAACATTTAAGATACTTAAGTCAAACTTAACCAAAACACAGCAATACAAGTCATTGTGAGTTTAGAGCAGAATACAAAGGAAACAGCAGGGAAAGTCATCTCTACATTACAACAACAACAATAAATCACAAATCAACATATGGGCAGGTTAGAATCATACATTTATCCCATGATGAATTTTGAACATGAGTAGTGTGGAGGGAAAATGAAGAATCAATTACTGACGGCATCTGAATGTGTGACACAACAAAGAGCAGAATATTACAAGAGTCACATCAAACACTGAAAGTGTCATCACAACTAAATGCTGCGTCACATTCAGACAACACATGTTTACGGTGGGAGCAAAAGATCTGCGAGCTTCTGCTTCTGCTCTCCACATTGGCTCCTCGGCGATGCTAACAGATGCTAACGTAAACACGACGTTACCGTGAGTCCTCCGTGCTCTTCTTCTTCCTCCGACGCAGCTGGTACAAAGCACACGGTGGCACAGTCCAAACAAACCATTAAGATAGTGTACAGAGACATTAGTACAAGAACAAACACAGTTTACACGCCTAGCTTCAAGGTTTAAATACAGCTTCCATTGACAGTAAGAGACACCGGATGTACTTCTCCCTCTTTCCGGTCGGATTGTGTCTGGTGAAGCAGCCTCAAGACTCATACCGCCACCCAGTGGACTGAAGTGTGGACACAACGAAAACGTGAACAAAAGTATGTTTAATTTCCACCAAATACACATAAATAGTGTAAATGTCATTTTTCTCTCTTCGCCTGAAGGCACATCATTCTTCTCCCCCCTGTAGTTCACAGCTGTAGAGATGATTCAAACATTTTAAATATTGTCAGATGAGTCCACTTTACTAAGACACTATTTATCCTCCTGTTCCCCTTTAACTACCATATCGTCGATGTCATTTGGGAATTTAATCATCGTATTATCTTGAAATGTCCTCTGTAAATCAAGCTGTTATTTATCCATTTATTTATTTTGATAAATTTGACCAGGTTGTAATGAAATGAGACGGATATAGTATATAAGTCAAAATACATATTACAATAATCTTTGTCTGTGACAGTGTACTTTATCATTATATTTTGAGACATTCATTTACTGCCGACTCTTCATAGTGGGAAATTGAGCAAAATATTCCTCTTCCATGATTTGTTCACTACTGCCCCCCTCTGGTCAATGGATCACCACTGTCACATAACGGCTCTCATTCCTCAGCAGGATCTAAACTTTTAACACCAACACTCGCTACATGCCGTGCTGCAATGTTATTGTTTTCACATTGAGGTCATGTGACCATCACCAGCCTGGTGGAAATAAAATAATAATAAATATAATAATAAATAATAAATAAATATAATAATAATAATAATAAAAGAACCAGGGGAACATATCTTAGTGAAGTTGGAAACATGTTGTTTTTAATGTTTAATTGAATAATGTATGGCCTGAGGTCATTTCCATCCCAGCGTCTGTCAGGCCTGCCTGTATGAACTGGAAAGGTATGTACTGTAGGGTCGGAGGAATCTGGGTACAGTGGCATGTGTCGGCCTGCACTGGTCTCATTCCAACTTATCACACTAATTCACCTGATCAGCACCTTTCTGTTGCTGGTGGATTCAGTTTCCACAGTGTGAACAGGAGAAGCACTGGAACCAGTAAATTGACAAACATCCGTTTTGAATGTTCCAATTGGTAACACATTAAGAACGTTTGCAATTTGCTAACGTTTGTATGTGAATGGTGTTTTGATGAGTGCGTGTTTTCAGGATTTGGTGGGATACAACACAAGGTGTGTTGTGCTCCGAGTTTTTAGGAGAACCTGTGGTACTTGTGGATACTTTTATTTCGAAGGGTTCAAAAACCGGAAGTAAACAGAGAAGCCGAAAGTAACAAATCGAATCAATAACACGGTTACAAATGATCGTAAATGCAATGTTAAATGTTATTTGTCCACTTGGATGACGAGGGTCCAATGTTTATAATGTTTTGTTCCACATTTTAAATCATTCTGTTACTATTTTTGGCAGCACACGAATTGATGAACATGCGTGAGTTAGCAAACATATCACTATGCTAATCCCTTCGGTAACATCGTGCGAGTTTGCTGTAGTTGCAGACTGCAGTAAAATACCCCTCAACTCGTCCTGCGCTTCCCAGTCTGCAGGGAACCTGTGATGGTTTTCACTGATAGAAAAGGACTTAAATAACGTACCACTTCTATGTATGTGAACACGTTTTGGATTTTATTTCCAAGGGTTCAAAATGCGCAAGTAAACAAAGAAGAAGCCGGAAGTAACTTATTCAATCAATGTCACTGTTACAAATGACCATGAAGGCAATGTTATTTGTTATTCGTCAGCTGACTGACAATGTTTATAATGTGTTGTTCTACATTTTGAATATTTCAAAATAATCATGCTACTCAGTTTTTGGCAGTTTTCAAACGAATTGCTAAAAAAAAATCATGAGTTAGCAAACACAGCACCATGCAAACCCTGATTTCATATGAGTTGTTAATATCGTTTTTTTTTTCCTCTTCTTGTGCTACTGAAAACAGGGCAGCATCTGTAGATGTGTCCTACGCCGGATGTAAACAGGAAGGGTTCATGTTAGGTAATGAAAACAGATTTCATACATTCAAGTGATTATTAAATATCAACTTGGTTGTTTCATATTCCATCTATGTAAAAAAAAAAAAAAGAACTTGAGAGCATTCATCAAGCTGCTGTTCTAAGTGCTTTTAATCTTCTCACGTGAGTGATGATTGTCATGGGTGATTTATTACTTTTGTTGTTTGTTCCGCTGGAGGCTGAAGATCTTGTGTCTTTGAACCCATGGAGGTGAGAGCATTTCCATCATGACATATTTGCCGCATGAATCCAATCCTCTTGCATTTGTGTTGTTCCAGTGTTTCACTGAGGCACCTGCTGACAGATGGATTCGATTCTGTTCTCCCAGCCGCAGAAAGCACTGGAGGGCGGCGGCAGCTTTGTCCTTGTTCAGGTTCCTGTTACACTCACTCACACACACATACACACACACTCACACACACACACACAAAGCTGCATTATTAAATCCCAAAAGACTGTGCTTTCCACTCCAAACAGCCAGACAGACAGGATATCATGTTTTTGCTGCTGTTGTTGAGGTCACACATGCACCCTCTCATATGATTTCTTTCATTTTGTCTTGGCAGCACTGAAAAGTTGAGCCTGCAGCGGTGGAGCTGTTGAAGGGTTTGTCAGAAGCTTGTTTGAACCCATCCCCACTTCAGGGTCTTTATATGGGAATGTGTGTTAGAGAGAAGGGGGGGGGGGGTAGAGAGAAAGGGGTGCTCACTGGGAGGGAAAGGATGATCTAATGCTCCTCTATATAAAGGGTTGTTTGGCAGAACCTCGGAAAACAAACACCCAGCTCTTCATCCACTCTGCTCTCCATCATCATCATCATCATCATCATCATTCTGCAGGTCTTCAGTGACAATGACATCGCTACTGACGGCGCTGGGAGCTGTGCTCTGCTTCCTCAGCGTCTCCTCGGAGATCATGCCACAGGCAGGCTTCAGTGTGCAGGGGGTAAGGCACTCAACTGGGGGAACTACATGTTTGCTCCACTTCCATTAACTGTGCAAGTACTTATTCTTAATTCCATCTCACAGCGACATCCTGTACGTCTAGAAAACATAACTGTGTAGACAGTTGCGGGACACATGATATGGGGCCACAGTGAGTCAGTTGAATGTGTGTTGTTAGTGCTTAATGTTTTTGTTGTGAGAAAATATTTCCCAGGAAAAATGTGAGGACTCAACTTTTCTTGGCCTTTAAAGGTGCAACATTTATGGGCATCTATCAGTTGAATTGGAAAATTCAATGTTGTGTTTTCAGTGGTGTATAAACATCTGTAGCTTGGGGCTGTACCATGTTTCTTAAGTAGCCAAGAGGAAGAACCAGTGAGTTTTGAGGGGCTCTTTTGCTTTGTCGTTATATCCGATGGCCTTTAACGTGGGTATGCGAAACAAGGGAGATTCACTTAGCTGCAAACTGTAACTTCATCACTCGATGGCACTAAATACTGGATCTTAAAAATCTCAATGACATTTGATAAAAGTAACAGAGCACAAGGGGATGAGCAGTTTGGTACCGAATGACAAATATTGTAAGCACAGATACGCAGGAAGTGTCAGGAGCGAGAGAAAGTCTCGTTTAAAGTTGTAATGTCTACTGAGTGACTGTGTGTCCATAGATGGCGGGTAAATGGTACCTGATTGGCTTTGCCACCAACGCCCAGTGGTTCACCGTCCGGAGACACAGCATGCAGATGGGCACGGCCATGTTCACCCCTACTGCCGATGGGGACCTGGACATGTTGTACACCAGTCTCACGTGAGTGTCGGGGGACGGACAGCGAGTCAGGACGAGGAAACAAAGTGCCACTGCTCCTCATGTGTCCAATGTCGTTGCAGCCCGGACGGATCATGTTGGAGAATGAGCGGCCTGGCTAAGAAGACCGATGTGCCTGGAAGGTTCAAATACACCAGTCAGAGTGAGTGGACACACACACAGGCAGACACGCAGCAGCGGACAGCGGGTTTGTTACAGTGTCACACTTCCCTCTCTCAGGCTGGGAGAACGACAATGACATGCGGATTGTTGAAGTGAAATACGACGAGTACGCTCTGGCTCACACCATCAAGACGAAAGGGAACGAGATCACCATCGTCAACAAACTATACGGTAAAGAAGTCTGTCCGGTCACTGTGAGTGTGGGCAGAGGTGCAGTGCAGCCACTCATCACTCCAACACTGTCCGACAGGTCGAGGGTCTGACCTCCTCCCAGATCTGCTGGAGAATTTCAGGCAGTTCTCCTTGAAAACCGGCATCCTGCCCGAAAACATCGCTATCCTGCCCCTAAATGGTATTTTTCAATACTCTTCTATAAAAATGATCCATAATGATGCTACGCATTAATGTGCTGGTGAATATGCGCCTGTTCTTCCCTCTGTAGGAGAGTGCCAATAGTTCCCTGCCCTGGTCATCTCACGTCAGTGATGCAATCTGAAGAAAATTTGTTGTGAATACTATAAACGATCAAGGTCACTGATGAAATCAGGACAATATAGTTTTACCAGTTGATTTATTTGCTTTCAAATGTCGTATTAAGTAGTAAGTAAAAATGATCAATTACAAATTGAATGCTTGTTTGATGTTGATTTTCCTGTTTCCTTGAAGAATATTACTTCAAATATTAAACCACTGGACAATTGTCAATGTCAATACCCCAGAGAGCCTGTTTTTTGTCGACTTCATGTTGTGACAGAACACAAATGTCTTTGGAGGAGGTTAGACATGTTGAGAAGTTTTCTCGTGATCTCAATGCATGAAAAAGCTGTGGAAACTTTTCGCCGACCTCCTGGCAGGGGGCCATGGACCCCCACGAGAGCCACCGGCCTACATCACAGGACAAATCGATTTGTGCTCAGTATGTGGGCACTGGAGGCTTAAAGTTTCCACATTACACTTGGCAGCAAGTTACATAATCAAGCTTATATCACACAAAGGTTCACAATGGGGGTTTTGTCCTCTTGTAGTGCTATAGAATGTTTTTTTCCATGTCCTGGCAGCACAATGGGACAAACATTAGAATAAGTTTTAGTCAACACTGTGGAACAGAAAACAGTATCACACAAAAGGTGCAGTGATTTACTGACAAAGATAAGAAGAAATGAACAATAACAAACTAGAGAAAACTTGGCTTTACGAATGCCATCTGAATAGGTAAAGCCTAGAATTCACCATGTCTGTCAAAACTTAAAAAGGTCCAGTATGTAACATTTCTGAGAAATGATCCCCATCAACAGAAAAGAGGATAGAGCCCCTTATATTTACATCAGGAGCAGGGAGGCTACCATGTTGCATCACCACATCTTTTTTTTTTTATAGTCACCAAAATGGATACATTTACCTCTTCAATCATTTGTTCCCGTACATGCTATGAAGAGAAGGGTGAGAGTACTCAACTGCAACATGCAACTTCAAAGTTTTCATCAAATCCAACATACTGAACCTTTAATATTAGTCAACGTCAAACTCTGCACACCGTTTCTCCAGAGTACATTTGGAGATGGTCCAAGAGTGAGCGAGTAAAAGACGGTGGGCTAAAATACTTTGCTTTTATTACCTTTTTTAACAAATACGCTGAAGTACATCCATAACAACACAGTTCAGATTTTGTTTTTTTATCAAGTGTTTACATCTACACGTTTTGTACAGATTTGTATACAAAACAATAATTTACGTCCCATAGAAGTCTAGTTACACAACTATACAACAACTTGTAAATGAAATAAATATAAAAACAGAAATGATCACAGGTAATAACAAAAAAATGTAAAAAGCCATAGTACAAGTAGACCACCAGCACCTGTCTTCTGAAGTTGCACCAATAAAAAAAACAAAAGACATACGTTTTCCCTTTCTACTGGCAAAAGTACATCTGCGTTGGCCAAAAGTAATTTCAGTTCAGTTTCATAACAAAAGCACCAGATATACTGTACGAATCCTAGTGAGGCCAGACTTCTTTCAGGACGCTGACGGGCACTTTCCATTAACCTGACCTAATATTGGATCATACTGATGCTTACAGATTATGCTTCTTCTTTAGTGATTAATAGATATCATGTTCAAAAATAAAAAAGTTTGTTCGAGGATAAAAGAAACATTAATCAGTCGGAACAGTGCTTCCTAGCTAATGTTGAAAACAAACATTTTCTCATCGCATACATAATGTTTTTCCAAATGAAATGTATTTCACTCCCCAGTTAGCAACAATGCTTCTTCTGGGAATCTTTTTAGAAACAGTTCAACAACCGACTTTAAGATGGAAAATCTGATGCATGATAATGCAGGAATAATGTTGTGATGAGGGAACGCACAGAGCTTCCCTTATTCATCACTCTGTACTTGAAGTAAAATTAGTGATCGCAGAACAGCCGCTGATTCAAAACATGACTGTTTTCTCCTCATGGTGCTTTATGGTGTTAGCCGTGTTGTGTCAACAAAAGGACTATGTTACAGGGTGGTGGGATCTCAGCATCGGAAGAACAGAAGTTGGGTTTTCTTTTTCCTGTCATCACTCTCACGGTCTTTCTCTCTCACGTACACACACTCAGTTACCATACAGGACGATTACTGCATTTATAAGTGATCTTTACCATGACGGCAAGTGCTACTGGGAACAGGTTGCTAGTCCTTACTGCGGTGTTCAGTACATTTCAACAAAATGACGCAAACATTTCGCAAACTACACTTCAGTTTTGAGACAAATAATTAGGACCAATGTGACTGTGAGCTGATTGCTGACTGCAAAAATGAAAATCATATCTACAAAGAGACATTTGCACAATCTGCCATGCACACTGTCACCAGTAAGGGACATGCAGTTAAAAGTGCAAGTCTACAAAGGGATTCTGTTGCTACCGCTGACCGAGCAGTAATGTTATGTACAAGTGTTTAAATTGCTGGACAAACATTAGGCCTAGGATAAGAAAGGAGCAAAACAACAGAACGGACTAAGTGCAGCACACACACCACATCTCAGTGTGAATGGCGTTGTGCTGGGGGTGCAGTGATTGGGGTGTGATAGTTGCTTCAATGTTGTTCTGATTTGTGGCACAGTATTTGGCTCGGTCAGAGTCACTCTGCCTTTACCACGTCCTTGTGGTGGCGCATGATATGCTGGTTCTTCTCCGATGGTCGTCGGAAGCCTTTCGAGCAGATCTCACAGCGGTGTGGATAGTCTTTAGTGTGAATGGAGATTACGTGTCGCTTGAAACCCGAGGCATCCCCAGTGCTGTAGTCGCAATACTGGCACTGGTAGATTCGCCGTTCCTTCTGCCCTTTGCCAATAACTACAGTCACACTGCTGGCTAAGCTGGCTGCACTGACTCTGGAGGGAGTGCTCGCACCACCACCACCACCACCACCACCACCACCACCGCCGCCGCCACCACCCGAGCTACTAGGTGCAGATTTTTTAGGCGTCGCAACAGGAGCATGTGCCTCTGTCCTTTTACCCTCACTCTTTTCAGGGGAGGCCTGTTGCTCCTTCGTGTGTACAGACAAGATATGGCGACTGAGAACAAAGGGGTCTGCAATCTTAAAGTTGCAGTGCCGGCACTGGTGGAGTTTCTTAGTGCGGTGGGCCACTGAGTGCTTCTTCAGTTCCGACGGCCGGTGGAAGCCTTTCCCACACACGGCACATTTGTGTGGATAGTCCTTGGTGTGAACAGATATGATATGGCGTTTTAGGTCACTGGAGTTGGAACTTTTGTGATCACAGTGGGCACAATGGTGGGTCTTATTCTCTTCATGGGTTAGTCCGTGCTGCATCAACTCCTCTTCCTCAGCGAAGGTCTGGAAACAGCGCTCACATTTGTATGGCATCTCTTTGCTATGCTTAGTCTTGATGTGTGTCTTGAGATTTGACGAATCGGCGGACTTGTAGTCACAATACAGGCAGGAGTAAGGCTTTTCGCCCGTATGCGTGCGCATGTGTTTCTTCAATTCGGAAGGATGTCGAAAACCTTTGCCACATTCCACACAGATGTGGGGGAAACTTTTACTATGAACAGCCAACAAGTGCCGATTGAGAAGTCCTTGCTCTGCTGTTTCATAGTCACAGAACTTGCATTTATGCATCTTGGAAGGAGGTGGAGGCGGCTGGGTCTTGTGCTCTCTGTGGTGGTGCTGAAGTCTGTGAGAGAACAGCGCCGCCTGCTGGTGGAACTCCTTGCCACACATCTCACACTCGAATGGAGCCTTGTTGCTGAGAGCATGCACCTCCATGTGGTTGTGGAGGCTGGCTTTCTTGTTAGTGGTGAACTCACAGTCTGTACATTGATACTTTTTCCTGGTCAGAACATCCTGGTGGTGATTCTTGGTGTGACGTTTGAGGAAGCCTCGCGACTTGAACTTCTTACCACAAAGCATGCAGGGGTAAACTGTCAGAGGCTGACCATATGGACCAATGATGATAGCTGGGGAGAATAAGAAAAATGGTCAAAATCCTCTTTGTGCATTTTGACATTGTGGCTTTGATGATGTGTTTGAATCAATTTGTGCCTTTTAAGATATAGAAATTCTTTATTCTTTAGCAATAACCTAAATCTTGAAAAGGGGTACAATAGATTATAATCAAAACTCAACTGCTACTTTGAGGCACAGAGGAGCAGAGAGGAATTAGGCTAACTCAGCAATAACTGTAATAGACCAAAGGCAAATATTTTGAATTTAATAACATTATTATGAAATTGCAACTTTGCACTTATATCAGTGGAACAGCTATAGTCTACAATCAACATTTTTTGATAGGATACAAAACTTCCAATTCATTTGTGAGGCACTTACCTGTCTGGACCTGTCGAGGCTCTGATCGTCTCTTGCTCTTGTTGCGTTGTCTATTTATTTCATCAACACCATCCGATTCATCAATGTGCAGAAGAGCGCTGGCTGCACCGTTGCGGTTTTCACAACTCTCACTATCATCTGCACCTGTAAGAGTAATGGGTCAATTTTTTAAATAAATAAAAATGTATATATATGCAACACTTGCAAAACTGTAAATAAAGCCTGGGGACCACAAAATCAAGAGACATTTTGTGTCCTGGCAGGTCTGTTCGCTCACATCGACTCACCATGGTTTCCTTGATTGTGATGAGAATCTCCGACAGACATGTAAACCATCTTCTCTCTGAGAGTTTGGCCCGAAGACTCAGTCAGTTGTACACCCTCTGCGTCTCCATCGCTGATGTCGACAGATTCTCCTACAGAATGAAAACATATTATAAACCCCCCATCATCCTGTCAAAATGTAACTCTTTGAGCATTTCTGAGTCAAGAAATAAAACACGGCATGTGGATCTGTGAACTGCAACTCACCCATGTCATCCTCCCCAGAATCAGCCTTGAAGATGTAGACTTTTATCACTTCCTGCCCATCCTCATCCTTCTCAACTTCCTGGTCCTCTACCGCTCCCTCCACGGTGACTTCTGTTCCATCCTCGGACACCATTTTACCAGCCTCATCCACTGGAAAGGGGCATATTATATTTCTGTATCTACCTTGGATACGTTTCAAACTAAGTAGGAATTTCAAGGAGTCATATTTCAGTTCATCTTACAGGCGTTTGCACTCAACTTTTTGTTTACATGTGTATTGCATCAAAACAAACACATTTAAATTCAAACCGATCACCACAGAGCAGTAAACTTACAGGATATCATCAGATAATCTCCGCAGCCGTCTTGGTCATCATCTTGCTGCTCTGGATCCAGCCCATCTTCAGGGATGTCTCCCATGGCGACACCCTCCTCCTCGCCATCCAGAGCCATGACACAGGTTTCTACAGCCACATCCTCATCTTCATCGCAGTGCACATACTCGGAAACCACATCCTCCACGGCATCCTGGATGACTAGCTCATCTGGAGCAAACCTGTGCACCGCCATGCCTTCCCCGTCACCTTCGGACACCAACACAGTCTCTTGCAGCTCCACAACAAACTCTTGCCCCGCGGCACCACCCTCATCTGTGAAGACGGAATAAAATCTAGTCAATTATATTATCATATAACAGTCAAGACATGATGTTTTTCCCAATAGAATGACCATAACTGATTGTGACAACATCTCATTCCAGAGACAATAAAACAAATTCTTGAACAAAATGTTGAACATAGTGAACAGAAGTCAACAATCAAACAAGCATCGATGCAACAGCAATACACATCAATATGGTTATTTACCCGATCCGTGTAAGATTATTTTAGGCTCTTCAGAATGTATTGCAAGCCTGGTGACATTCTCATCCATTGTCCTCGCACTGCATTTGTTACTGGACAGCTGAAAGCAAAGAATATAACCTCAGATCTTTGGTGACTGAAGTTGTTAAAGCAGTAAAAACATTGAAACTAAGAAAACACCAGCAACCTTCAGCAGCTGATAACAGTTTCTTATCAGGTGACAGAACACTGAAATGAGTTTTTGAGGCTTTAAAAAAAAGTTAACTAGATCAGTCAGCTGTTCAGATACACTTGTTATTTAAAACGTTACTCTTATTATTATCATTATTCATAATATTTGCATCATTATTATTAGCATTATTATTATTATTAGCATTATTATAATTAGCAATTCCTGGTTTAGTTCTTTGAAACAGTCCAGGCATGAACAGAAGTAAATAATACAATTCAATTTGTATTTAGCAGATCAATAGAAAAAACAATGACCAGAACTTCATCAATCAATTAACAAAACCAATATTAGTTGCGGACCTTAGTAGCAAAATTAATTGCCAAAGAAAGGTAATTAAATTATTCTTGAAGCCACACTTCGGAAACCACTGCTTTAGATGACCATGCTACACTGATGTTAGTGGAGAGCTTTGATCTCATAATCCAATCACACAAGCAAGATAACGTCACCTAAAAAACAAAAATAATGTGTAAAAAATCTACAACAAATTGTAAAGGAGGGTAACCTCGTAATTCAATTGATTTCTGCTTAGAATTGTGTTAGCTTCTGTATTCAGCCAGGGGGAGACAGCCTCATTACATGAGGCTCAGCAGCACTAGGTTCAGCGTTAATTCGTGAATAAAAAAATTCAAAAAGATTTCTCTGAACAACACTACATTCATTGTGAAGATGCTGGTAACATGATGCGGCATGAACCTCTCATACAGGAGCTACTGGGATGTAAACAGACACTGCAGCTGAAGGTCTGCACCGACTGTCCCATCCCCCATTATCAGGTAGAAAGGGATGACAGCGACGAGCACAGATGTGGCTCAAATCACGACAGCATCAGTGTGCGGAGTCAATAATCACACAAGACAACCGGGTACCACATCGTACTAACCAAGCATTCCCCACTTGTGTTACACATTGAGGCAGATGAGATGATTAGCGGCAGTGTCTTCATCTGACCACTGGAGAAGGTTTAGCGCCAATTACATGAAACGCGAAGTCCGACAATCACAGACATAATACACTTGAGCAAAATATTGTAACAATAAACGTGTAATAAAGTAGGTAAAGGCGGGAAAAAAATATTAATGCGTTTAATTCAAACTGGCAAAGCATGCAGAAAGGGGGCTAAACCCACTATCAGTCCACTGTAACCGTTTTCATCACACTAGCGTCCGCCATTTTGTTAGCTTAACGTCTAGACAGATGCTACTTTTAATGCTAACCATTAACGATTCTCGGCTGTCGTGTGCGTTATTTCCGCTTTTCCCAAATGCCGCACTGCTTATTGAGTGTTAGAGTCGAGTAGAGTTTCATGTTTGACCAGCACAGTTAACGAGAACCTAAGGCATTTTTCTCCCAGAAAAGCCAGCTAGTTACCTAGCTAGCTGGTTAGGCCTGACTTACCAATTACGGCCTCTATTCAGGCCCGGGCCCCGAGAAGAAAAGGCCCAACCCTCTGCGGCCTCTCACCGACGATACAGAAATAAATTAAAACCTCACATGCATGGAAAACAAAGGCACGCAGGCACGCACACATGCGAACATAGCTCTGCAAATGGGATCATCCGAAGTAAAAACGAGCCGCGTACCAGATTGGCGCTGCAGGGGTGGCCTCTGTCCGCTCCTCGGCTTTCCCAGGGCCGCCTGGTTCCCCCAGACTCGGGCAGGATTCAGTCGGGAATTTTGTGTTATTTGGGCGGGCCGGAGAGGAGCAGAGAAGGAGGGGTTAGGGGTTTTTTCTGGAGCTCGGCTGAAAGCAAAGCAGGACGTCTGGAGCCAGATCTTGTCATGCTACAGCCCCCCGCTCCTCCAGCTCCGAGGCCGCCGTCAGCACGACACGTCACAGCCCGAGAGCGGCAGGAAAATGCGGAAGGGTTGCGGTGGAAGTTACAGCGGCAGGAACCAACAGGCCATGTTCCGAGGACGCGCTCGTCAGACGGGCTGTGTGACTACGAGCTGCAGTAGTTGTAAATAATGGGTTCATGTCCTAGAGTGGTTGGTAATGTGGTGATAGGTGATTAAGTTACCCGCATTCTGCACACTCCTCTGCGGCAAAGAGGTGGTCAATGAGGGGGTGATTAAACTATGACCTCCACCCAATAACACCCAACATCCAAACTGCCCACCAGCCTTTATCCAAACGTCCTCCACTGCACCTCTTACATCACACCGAACAAATCATTCCTGGATTTCATCCGTTTTCACAGTGAGGAAATGTAATAAATTATTATGCCCAAACAAACTTTTTACTGATATTTAAATTAAAAGAAGCAGAGGTGATAAGAAAAAAAAATCCCTTGAAGTAATAAAAACATATTTCCTATATATTATAATGATATTTTACTTGAACATGACATCAAGAATATCTGATACAATTGGAAAAAGATGACTAAACATTAGACGGTTAAAGGTACAACAGTCTGATGAATTTAGTGCGACATCTAGAGGTGGAGTTGCACATTGCAGGGCATGCGGGTGATTAAACTCTATCAGGGTAACTGTTACATCACTGACAGTATCATGACATCATATAAATGGTATTAAAAAAAGCATGACACTGAAGTTATATGACAGCAGTATAATATCAATGGTGTATCACGAAAAGCAACAACAATTGCTCTTAAGTGTTTAAAATTTCAGACATAAATATTGTACTTTTCACATGCCTTTATTTACCATTTCAAAGTAAGAGATTAGATACACAATGATTGTGGATCACAATGCATGTTTTATATAAAACTGACAGAAAATATATAAAAAAGTCAGATTTGATTTAAGTGGTAATTCAACAACTGCATTAATCAGAATGACCTCAGAGTGATAATAAACAAAGCATTGAGTTGTTGTACTTGTCTTTTCTCAAGCGCACTTTGCTACACTGAACTAAAGCACCATAGACAATTTAAAAAGATGCTTTTTAATGGGCTGTATGTGGTCCCTGAACTAAAATGAGTTTAACATCCTTGGACTAGACTGACACTACTTTGTCTTCGATAATTTACCTTGTTCTAACAAAATAGATTCAAGTAAATATTGATTTCAGCGTTTGTTTTTAACAATTGAAGATATAACGTATAATTGCTCAGATAAATCAGCACACGTGTATCAACTGAAAACTCTTATTTGGGATTCATTTTCAACAGCTCCTCCTTGTCAATGGAGAACAGCCGCCAGCCCTCGGAGGAGGAGAGGTCAGTCGCTCCTCTTCGCTTGTAAAACTCAATCGACTTCGTGTTGTTTTCTGCCACGATGAAATGCATGCTGCTGCACCGCGTCTTCACTGCCGTCTGAAGTCAAACAAACGGGACACATGCAGAGTTGGACACAACCAATTCAGCTGTTAGCGTCAGACTGGTCGATGAACAACGTACCTCACTGAGAACCTGCATGATTTTAGAGCCAATCCCGAAACCTGGTGGAGGATTATAGACGGCGTCACTTCGTGTGTAAAAATGCCTGTCGATGTCGCAACATCTCTTGCCTGTAACTGATTAACATTTGACCACCATCGTAACATTAACAACCTCACCTCGATACTCCCCCATGACGTAGAAGTCCTCCAGGTACAGGAGCTTTCCAATCCAAGGGTCATATGTAAAGTAGTACATGGCAAAGGCGATGACAGTGTGTCCTAGAATAAATCATCATCCAGACCATTAAAAGAAATGTGCTGATTAATGGCTTTTGGATCACGAAATGCTTGAAATGAATTTTGAAATACCATCTGAGCTCCGCTCTTTGGGTATTTCTGCAACCAAGCAGTGGTAGAACGGATACTCTCCAAAACCGTCGTCGAGTAGATCTGCGTGAATAGAAAACCAGATGAGTTGAAACGCTCTGCCAAGGAAAACGGGTCATTGACTAAAATGCTTACTCGTCATACTGTAGTGAATCTCACCTTTTTCTGTCAGTATGACCTGCTCCTCCATTTCCTCGAATTTAGCAAGTTCCTTAAAAGAATGAGAGGCTTGAACTTGATTGTGAATAACATAAAAAGAGGTCATTGGTTAAAATAACCTATAGACTGCAAACAACAGAATTGGTTTTACCTTGATGAGTCGCAGAATATCAGATACATCCTTGGGTTCAGCTTTCCTCAATATAAACTTGTCCATTTTCTTTTTTTCCCTCGTTTCCCTTTACTCACTAGTCCTCTGAATGTGAATAAAAGCAAAATGTGTTTCTTCATTCGCTCCTCAGGAGTTCACCCCCCTGGTACTGAATAGACACGATCAGCATGAACTGAATAGCACTGGCTGTGTCGCACAGAGTGATGCAGTAACAGGAGCGATGTGCGTTTATACGTCCCGCAGTAAAAACCTGCTCATTAACCCACAAACAGGCGTGGCAAAGAAAACATCTACTGACGCTCGGAAAGGGAAGTGATTTGTCTTTTCTCTTACTCTTCTCCTTATTTTAAAATGGTACATTTTTGGCCCAAGAAAATGCTTTTAAATATGACAGGTTACCGAAAATAAGAGATATAACTCACCTTTAATTCTTAAAAACAAAGTCCTGTATTGTTAACATCTGGGTCTACACTAAAAAACACAGACATCAAGTGTTATTTTGAATGATATGATATGTGCATTTGGGCCGTTTGATTTA
Source organism: Chascanopsetta lugubris (assembly GCA_016785325.1). NCBI lineage: Eukaryota > Metazoa > Chordata > Actinopteri > Pleuronectiformes > Bothidae > Chascanopsetta > Chascanopsetta lugubris. The sequence continues at coordinate 20,929 of JAFBJT010014230.1, read as the reverse complement.
AACTAAGAAACAGGCCAATTAAAATATATTATTTATAATTATAGATTATCTTATACTTAAAGGCGTAGTTGTGTAAGATTTGGTGACCTCTAGAGGTGAAGTTGCATGTTGTATCCATCACCTAACCCTTCTGAACATGTTGGAGAACCTATGGTAGACTCCAGTTGTCATTCAAACACAAAGGATGTTTTGTACGTCCACATTTACTACTGTAAAAATATGGCGACCCCCGTAGAGAGGACCCCCTCCTCATGTAAATATACATTAATGGGCTCATTTAAGGCTAATGGAAAAAATAATAAAATACTTATAAATTGAAAAATTGATTATAAATTCACGAAGATGTTGGTATATAATCTTTTGTAACATTATTAGAAGTGACAAAAATGACTGAAATCTTATACACTGCACCTTTAAATTCTGTCCATAAATGGAAATTGTTTCACCTAAATCATGCACACTCAACCTTTAAAAACATTTAAACCTTTAAAAAAACAGCATGTAAAGAAACTGCTTGGCCTCCGTAAACTACTTAAGTTTCTTTTCTCTTCCTGTTGACACATTATCTCTGAGTCCATGTGTTGTCTGTGTTCATTACTGTTCCTCATTTCAAATTAAACATTAACTAGACCTGGAAAAGAACATCACCTGCGCATAATCTGTGAAGAGCCGCGTAAACAACGAACCCAGTGAACATGAGTGTGAACGATTTCCAGACACATTTCAGTGGCTCAGAGGGAGTGCATGTGGTTTTTCCTCTCTTTAAAGCTGATTCAGAGAAATTACTTTGCACGAGTGTATACATTGTTTTGTTTTTTTCATTATAATATATATATATATATATATTGTATTTACTTTATGTTCTTTGCCTTCCACGTAGGTCTGTTGACTTCACAAAACATTGTGGGCACTGGATCTAATGATATGACACTTGTGTATGCTGTTTCAGCTTTGTAATCAGCTGTTGTGATTGAGCATCTGGCAAAGAGCGGGTGAATTCACATCCCTGACAGCTGCTCTGTTCTACTGCAGTGCAAGTTTTGAGTCGTTCCACCACTAAAGAGAAGAGTGGAAAAACAAACATACGCAGCGTTTCTTTAAGAAAACACATTTAATTTGATCCTTCAATGAAGTTTTGGATTTCACGGACAATGACGACCGACACACAAATCAGTTCAGCTTGTCAAAGTACTTCAGTTTGCCAGAGGGGTCGGGAATGATCTGTCAAAAAGGAAGAATCCAATTAGAGAATCACAACTTTTTCTTACCATAGCCTTTTATGTTGAAATTCATTTGTAACAAAGTCATCTGCTATTGTATTTTGATTATTTCTGACTTTCCTACGTGGCAATACAAATGGGCCCATCATTTCAGATGCCAGTGCTTGAACTAATTCAAATCTCACTCATACTCACAGTGTCACTGCCTGGCTTCCATCCTGCTGGACATACTGTAAAATAATAATTCCAGTCAGGACTTAAAACAAAAGCAACTTTTCAGAGGTCACATGTGTGTACTTGAGTCAACAGGCTCATCATACCTTCTCCGTGTTTATCAGTGTACTGGAAGGCCTGCACCAGCCGCAGTGTTTCATCCACAGACCTTCCCACAGGGAGATCGTTCATGGTGATCTGCCTCAGAATGCCTTTGTTATCAATAATGAACAGTCCCCTGTGAGAGACATGGAAGAGATGTTCAGTGGGACTTATTAAGTTACGATACCATCATTCACACTGACACAGCAGTAAATGCAGGTGTGAATGGACACACATTTGAGACTTGAAAAATAAATCAGTAAATAATTTGAAAAAGATGAAAGAAAAAAAAAAGATTTGAAAAAAGAAATAATGATAATAATTCAAAAACACTTTGAGACCAGAAAAATAAATAAATACATTTGAAAAAAAAAAAAAAGAATTAAAATAAAAGATTGAAAAAGATCAGTCAAACCACAGGGCCCATTCATTTCTATGAATACAAACAAAGTGCAGAAAACACATTATTCAAAGGTGACTCCTAAAGCACCTCAGAGAGGCATAACAGTTTTATACAACAGGGCGGGTTCCATTGATTGATCAAACTCCGATAATAACCATGAATATAATATTAACCTGTACCTGAGAGTGTGTCCCTGGTCCTCCAGGTAAACTCCATAGTCTTTTGAAATCTGGTGAGTGAGGTCAGACAATAGAGGGATTTTCATTGGTCCCAGTCCCCCCTCTTTCCTGGGTGTGTTGATCCTGTGAAAGGGGAACTTTTTTAATAGATCATGACCTGATTCAAGCAGCAGAAATAAATGTGTATGTTCGACAACAGCTATTCATGTGAAAAAGATACCTGCCTCGCAGCAGGTACTACGTTCAGTGAGGGGTGAGTCGTCTTACCATGCCAGGTGGGTGAACTGGGAGTCCACCGAGCAGGCGACCACCTCTGTGTTGATGGCGCGGAACTCGTGCACGCGGTCGCTAAATGCAATGATTTCAGTGGGGCAGACAAACGTGCTGCAGAAACAAAAACAACAATCATATTGACCTGTGCCGCCATGCAGCAACACAAACAGTGATGATGCAGCATGTACTGAACATGTCTCAGGGGTTACTCACAAGTCCAGGGGATAGAAGAAGAAGACCAGATATTTCCCTTTGTAGTCTGACAACTTCAGCTCTTTGAATTCTCCATCGATGACAGCTGTTCCCTCCCAGTGTGGTGCAGGCTTTGAGACTAATGTGGGAAAGTTACATTTGATTGAGAAAATATATACAATATTTTAATAATTAAATGAGTTGAAGTGACATTGTGACTTCAATCAAAATTGTTTACAGCCCAAATGCAATCATAGCTGTAAAACGTATACAGCTACTGTTTAGTGACAACTTTCTTCATTGAAGTTTCCCCTCATTTGACAAATGTCATTGATATTTCTAATAATCAGTTGCTCTCACATCATGGGCATTCAATCATTTCACCGTGTTTATAAAAAGCAACATGGGACGTTTGGTTCCAGGTGCAAAATTAGGTCTTGTGACATGGGGTAAAGTCTAAAATGTCACGAGGACACAGCAGAAACAAATAAGAGTGTGAAGGCAACAACAGACAGTACGAATTTAATGACTCTCAAATTAAAGCTTGCCGATAAAACTATTTAAAAATATGTTTACAATATATCTGCATTTGAAACCTCAAATTTAACTTAAGGTTACCTCTAAAGGTCCAGTATGTCAAAATGTAGGTAAATTAGGTTTTATTGGCAGATGTTGACTGCACAATGATGTTTTACACACATACAATCACTGGAATATAGAATATGAACCAGTTAAAAGAGCATAGAAGGAGCCCTTCTATTACATCAGGAGCTGGTCCTCTCTCTGGAGGCCCCCATGTTTTTAACAGTAGCCGAGATGGCGACACACTAAGTGTAAAGGAATATGCAGTGTTACCAGTAAATGTCACTAAATACAACAAATGGTGCCTTTAATTCGTTCCGGCAAATCCAGAGTGGGTGCTTTAAGCAGTGTGGCTGTGCTTTATACACCGCTGTGCGCCAAGGGGGCGGGGAGGTTGAGGGAGGAACTTATTCCAATGGTTTAATAGAATGACGTGTCTTATAAAAGGCGTCCGAATCAAACTAAAGCTTAATGAGTGAGTCTATGAGACTGAAAAAAATATTTAAAAATACACAGTTGCACCACAAGTGTAAGTGGTCAAAGTTAGAGGAGCAGCTGCTGACAGTGTGTTTGAGAGGAAGCAGCATGTTGCAGCCTCTGCGTTTGAACATGGGAAATAAAAGCCTCTACAGATTGTCAACACGTAAACTCTATGTTGTTTTATTGTTGGTGTAGAGGCTAACAAAGAAACTCACTCTTGGATTTGCTGAGGTGCAGGGAATGGTCGGACACGGGCACTCGGAAAGCCTCCCCGGGATAGACGTCTCCTCCCGCGTAGTTGTGACACTGGGAGTTCCTGGCAGCTTCCTCTGCCGACGTGACGGTGCTGGTGGCGGTGAGGAGGAGCAGCAGCAGGCCGGCGGTGCTCAGGAGCTCCAGCTGCCGCCTCACACCACTGTGGAAAACTAACTCCATGGTGCCCATCTTCTACGCGCACGTCGCTGTTCACTTTTAATGTGCTTCAGACACGTCCAGCGACAGCCCGCCTCTTCCGCCTTTTCTTCTTCTACGGTCTCATTCGACAACGCATTGCTGCCCCCTGCTGGAGCTAATTAGCCTACTGCTCATTTTTCTTTGTGTGTGTCCCTCAAATCAAACAAAAAGAGTTTTTGTTTTAAAGCATTAGAAATCGAATTCGCTTTCAAAATATAACACATAGACTTGCAGATTTGCATAATCATTTTAGCGTGAGGAAAATACTGAATTGAGCTGATAATGGCAATTGTAATGAATACATGTGATTGTGCATTCTGTATGTCAAAGCAATATGATCCACTATCCAGCTCTATGATTCACAATCATCATCATGATCCATAATGTTGGATTTAAAAATAATAAAACACAATGAGTCTGGTGAAGAAGTCAAATCAGTCATTTATTTGACAACACATCAACATGATAAAGATAATCTTTACACAATGGATACGTTTTTAGAATTAGTCCAAAACATTGTGAACTGTGTTCATCCCCAAAGTGAAACCAAGGAAAAAATAAAAAAACAGAAAACTCAAGTGTGACTGCTGTGCCAGTATTCACACACGTCTAGAGGTCTAAGTCAAGAGGACACTAGTGTCCATGCTCTGTCCATGGGTGTGTGACCCTTTGTGCTTAATGCTTCAGTTTCCATTGAAAAAAAGTGCGGAACCTATCTGGTTCTTATTATGAATTTACCCTGCTTACTGTTTCTGTTCTCTTGGATTCCTTTCTTGCAATCTTCAGCTGGTGCTCTATGTCCCACATGATTTCTCTGAATTTGGCAAATTTCTGTTCTCTGTCACTCATGTACTGTGACTCCTTTAAATCCTTAAAATTGTCCATCAGAAAGAATTTCTCAGGAATTGCCTCAAAATAGTCCTGGACTATTCTTGTGTTTCTCTCTGCAAACAAAACTCGATCTCGAATTCTCCTCAGTTCTTCCTCCTTCTGGAAATTCCTCTCCAGCAGCTCTATCTTGTCAGTGCTGTGGGATTGCATTAGTTTCCCTTGTTCGTCCATGCATCGCAAAAGAGTGGAGTTTTGATCGTCCCAGCTCTCCCTGAGGGCATTTAACTGGTCCATATTTTGCTGATGCTTCTTTTTCAGCTCCCGTCCCTCCTCACCCAGCCAGTGTACTTTTCTGATGGTCTCTGCAAGCCAGTGATAGCGGTCTTTCACTAATTCAGGTTTCTGTGTGAATGCCCAAACTTTGTCTTCACAATTGCTGGCCAAGCTGCGACATGCTGCATCGATTTCCTCACCCACGGTGGTAAAGATTGTCTCCTGCTCTGCTTCCATCCTGATTAGCTTTTCCTCCAGTTCTGAAGCATGTCTCTGTTCATGTATGAATAAGTCGTGCACTCGTTCCATTTTCATGTTCTGTTCCTCCACCCTTGCCATCATATTATCCACCTCTCTCTGATGCATCTCACTTTCATGTTGCAAAAATTGCTCAATTCCGACAATGGTCCTTTCATGCTCATTCTTGGTCCTCTCCTCTTCAGCTAATTGCTGAGCTACCTGAGCATGTGCTGCGGTCATCTGAACCAAGGCAGACTGCAACTTGCCCGCCCAGTCATGGCATCTATGACAACAATGGCCTTGTGAGTGTGCATGTTCCTGTTGCCACTGGTTCTCTTCCTGTAGCTGTGTTTGGAGGCCGGTTTGATGCTGAATCTCTTCCTTCAGGGCGGCTAAAGACTCCCTCAACTCTTGTCCGTCCTTGCACCACAAAAGAGTGGAATGTTGATCTTCCCAGGTCTCCCTGTTTGCATTCAACTGATTCATGTTTTGCTGACACTGCTTCAGCAGGTATTGTTCTCTCGCAACATGCTCCTGCACCTCCTCACCCAGCCATCGTAGTTTTCTAATCATCTCGTCAAGCCAGTGATGGTTGTATTCCACTAATTCAGGTGTGTGTGCATTTGCCTGAAGTTTCTCTTCAAAATTGTCATCCAAGATGCGGCATGTTGCATCTAGTTCCTCACTCATGGTGGTAAAGATTGTTTCTTGCTCTGTCTCCATTTTGAGCAACTGCACCTCCAGTTCAATAGTATGTCTTTCTTTATGTACCACTAAGTCCACCATTTCACATTGTTTGTTCTTGCTATGCTCCTGCATCATTGCCTTCATGTTTTGCACCTCCCATTTAAGCATCTCTCTCTCATGCTGCAGATTTCTACCCAACTCTGCGATGGTTCTCTCAAGATACATCCTGGTCCTCTCCTCAGTCAGTTGTTGAGCATGGGCTGTGGTCAACTGAACCAGGGCAGACTGGACCTCACTTGCTATGTCCTGGTATCGTTGACAACATTGAGCTTGGGTGTCCATTTGTTCCTGTGGTCTCTGGTCTTCCTTGGGCTGTGCTTGCATGTCACCCTGACGCTGATTCTCTTCTTTCAGGGCAGATAAAGACTCACTCACCTCCAGTTTGTTAGTGTACTGCAAAAGAGTGGAATGTATTTTGTCCCAACCCTCCCGCAGTATATTTAACTGATCCGTGTTTTGCCGATGTTGCTTTTTCAGGCTCTGTTCTCTTGTGACACACTGCTGCACCTCTTCACCCAGCCATCGCATTTTTTGGATTGTCTCTACAAGCCAGTGACAATCTTTCACTGATCCAGGTTTCTGTGTGATTTCCTGTAGTTTGTCTTCACAGTTATTATTCAAGATGCGGCATGTTGCATCTAGTTCCTCAGCCATGGTGCTAAACATTGTTTCTTGCTCTTCTTCAATCTTGAGCAACTTTTCCTCCAGTTGTAAGACATGTCTTTGTTTCTGTATACGTAAATCCTCCGTTTCACATTCCAAATTCTTGCTGTGGCTTTCCATCATTGATTTCATATTTTTCATCTCTCTCTGATGCATCTCTTTCTCTTGTTGCAGATTTTGACCCAAATCGGCAATGGTCTTTTCAAGCTCCATCTTGGTCCTCTCCTCCTCAACGAACTGCTGAGCATGGGCTTTGGTTATCTGGACCAGGGAAGATTGAAACTCACCTGCCATGTCCTGGTATCTTTGACTCCAATGGGCTTGGGTGTCCAATTGTTCCTGTGATCGCCGGCTCTCATCCTCTAGCTGTGGTTGAATGCTGACTTGACACTGATTTTCGTCTTTCGGGGCAGCTAAATTCTCCCTTATCTCCAGTTTGTCAGTGCACTGCACAAGAGGGGTATGTTGATGGTCCCAGCCCTCCTGCAGTATATTCACCTGATCCATGTTTTGTTGATGCTGCTTTTTGGGGCACTGTTCTCTTGTGACATGCTCCTGCACCTCCTCAGCTAGCCAACGTAGTTTCCTAATCATCTCATCGAGCCAGTGATGATGATCTTTCACTGATTCTGATTTCTGTGCGATTGCCTGTAGTTTGTCTTCAAAATTATCATCCAGGATGCGGCATGCTGCTTCTAGTTCCCCACCCATGGAGGTAAAGATTGTCTCTTGCTCTGTTTCCAGTTTCAGCAACTGTCCCTCCAGTTCCACATGTCTCTGTTTATCTGCGACTAAGTTCTCTATCTCACATTCCTTATTCCTGCAATGCTCCTGCATCATTGCCTTCATGTTGTGAACCTCTCTTTTAAGCATCCCTCTCTCATGCTGCAGATTTCTACTCATTTCTACAATTGTCTTCTCAAGCTCCTTCCTGGTCCTTTCAAGCTCATTCCTGGCCATCTCCTCCTCAGCTATCTGCTGAGCATGGGCTGTCAACATCTTGGACAGTGAGGATTTAAACTCACCCACCATGTCCAGGTTTTTATTACAACAATGGACTTGGGTGTCCACATGTTCCTGTGGTCTCTGGTTCTCATCCGTTAGCAGTGATTGGATGTCACCCTGACCCTGATTCTCTTCTTTCAGGGCAGCTAAATTCTCTCTCAGCTCCAGTTTATCCATGCACTGCAAAATAGTGGAATTGTGATTGTCCCAGCCTTCCTGAAGTCCATTGAGTTGATCCATGTTTTTCAGGCACTGTTCTCTGGTGACACGCTCCTGCACCTGCTCACCCACCCACTGTATTTTTCTGATTGTCTCTACAAGCCAGTGATGGTTGTCTGTCACTAATTCAAGTGTGTGTGCAACTGCCTGTAGTTTGTCTTCAAAATTGACATCCAAGATGCGGCATGTTGCATCTAGCTTTGCACTCATGCTGGTAAAGATTGTGTCTTGCTCTGCCTCCATTTTGAGCAACTTTCCCTCCAGTTCCATAATATGTCTTTCTTTATGTACGACTAAGTCCTCCGCCTCACATTCCTTGCTCTGGCTATGCTCCTGCAATATTGCCTTCATGTTTTGCACCTCCCTTTTAAGCATCTCTCTCTCATACTGCATATTTCTACTCAATTCTGCAATGGTCCTCTCAAGCTCCCTCCTGGTCCTCTCCTCCTCAGCTAACTGCTGAGCTTGGGCTTTGGTCATCTGGATCAGGGAAGATTGAAACTTACTAGCCATGTCCTGGTAACTTTGACAGCAATGGTCTTGGGGGTCCACTTGTTCCTCTGGTTCCTGGTTATCATCCTTTATCTGTAGTTGGATTTCACCCTGACGCTGATTGTCCTCTTTCAGGGCGGTTAAAGACTCCCTTGGATCCTGCTTGTTCATGTACTGCAAAAGAGTAGAATTTTGATTTTCCCAGTCCTCCCGAACTATATTCAACTGATCCATGTTTTGCTGATGTTGCTTTTTCAGGCTCTGTTCTCTTGTGACACGCCCTTGCACCTCAGCACCCAGCCATCGTATTTTTCTGATTGTCTCCTCAAGCCAGTGATTATGATCCTTCACTAATTCAGGGTTCTGTGTTACTGCCTGTGGTTTGTCTTCACAGTTATTATTCAGGATGTGACATGTTGCATCTACTTCCTCACTCATGGTGGTAAACATTGTTTCTTGCTCTTCTTCAATCTTAAGCAACTTTTCCTCGAGTTCTAAAACATGTCTCTGTTTGTGTATACGTAAGTCCTCCATCTCACATTCCAAATTCTTGCTATGGCTTTCCATCATTGATTTCATATTTTCCATCTCTATTTGATGCATCTCTTTCTCATGCTGCAGATTGTCACCCATCTCTGAAATCGTCTTTTCAAGGTCCATCCTGGTCCTTTCCCCCTCAAGTAACTGCTGAGCATGGGCTGTGCTCATCTGAACAAGGACCAACTGGATCTCGCTTGCCATATCTGGGTATCTGTGACAACAGGCTTGGGTGTCCACCTGTTCCTGTGGTCCTTCGTTCTCTTCCTTTAGCTGTGGATGGACATTACCTTGACACTTATTTTCTTGTTTCAATGTAGATAAAGACTCACTGACCTCCAGTTTGCCCATGCACTTTAGAAGAGAGTCGTTTTGATTGTCCCAGCTCCTCTGAGGTATATTCAACTGATCAATGTTTGGCTGATGCTGCGTTTTTGGGCACTGTTCTCTTCTGACATGCTCCTGCACCTCCTCACCAAGCCACCGTATTTTTCTTATTGTCTCTACAACCCAGTGATGATCGTTTTCTAATGTAGGGTTCTGTATGATTGCCTGCAGTTTGTCTTCACAATGATTATTCAAGATGCAGCATGTTGCATCTAGTTCCTCACCCATGGTGATAAACATCGTTTCACGCTCTTCTTCCATCTTGAGCAACTTTTCCTCCAGTTCTGAAACATGTCTCTGCTTCTGTTTACGCAAGTCCTCCATTTCACATTCCAAGTTCTTGCTATGGTTTTCCACTGTTGCTTCCATGTTTTTCATTTCTATCTGGTGCATCTTTTTCTCTTGCTTTATATTTTGACTAATTTCCGCATTAGTCTTTTCAAGCTCCATCCTGGTCCTTTCCCCCTCAGCTAACTGCTGGGCATGGGCTGTGGCCATCTGAACAAGGACCAACCGGATCTCGCTTGCCGTGTCCTGGTATCTTTGACAACAATGGGCTTGGGTGTCTGCTTCGTCTTCTGGTCTCTGGTTCTCATTCTTTGATTGTGGATCGATGTCGTCTTGACACTGACTCTCTTTTTTCGGCTGCTTTTTGGGGCACTGGGCACATTGGTGATGCTGTTCTTCCATTAATTCACGTGTGTGTGCAATTGCCTGTTGTTTGTCTTCAAAATTGTCATCCAAAATGCAGCAGGATGAATCTAGTTTCTCACCCATGGTGGTAAAGATAGTTTCTTGCTCTGTTTCCAGTTTCAGCAGCTGTTCCTCCAGTTCCATAACATGTTCCTGTTTATGCACAACTAAGTCCTCCGCTGCACATTCCTTGTTCTTGCTATGCTCCTGCATCATTGCCTTCATGTTTTCCACCTCCCTTTTAAACATCTCTCTCTCATGCTGAAGATTTCTTCTCAAATGTGCGATGGTGTTCTCAAGCTCCTTCTTGGTCCTCTCCTCCTCGGCTAACTGCTGAGCATGGGCGTTGGTCATCTGGATCAGGGAAGATTGAAATCCACCTGCCATGTCCTCGTATCTTTGACTCCAATGGGCTTGGGTGTCAAATTGTTCCTTCAGTCTCTGGTTCTCGTCCTTTAACTGTGGTTGGACGTCACCTTGACACTGATTCTCTTCTTTCAGGGCAGCTAAATTCTCCCTCACCTCCAGTTTGTTAGTGTGCTGCAAAATAGTGGAACGTTGATTGACACAGCCCTCCTGAAGTGTATTCATCTGATCCATGTTTTGCTGCTGTTGGATTTTAGGGCTCTGTTCTCTTGAGACACGCTCCTGCACCTCCTGACCCAGCCAACGTAGCTTTCTGATTGTCTCCTCACGCCAGTGATTATCTTTCACTGATCCAGGTTTCTGTTTGATTGCCTGTAGTTTGTTTTCACAGTTAATATTCAAAATGTGGCATGTTGCATCTAGTTCCTCAGCCATGATGGTAAACATTGTTTCTTGCTCTTCTTCAATCTTGAGCAACTTTTCCTCCAGTTGTAAGACATGTCTCTGTTTCTGCATACACAAATCCTCCATCTCACATTCCAAATTCTTGCTATGGCTTTCCACTGTTGCTTTCAGATTTTTCATTTCTATTTGATGCATCTCTTTCTCTTGCTCCAGATTTTGTGTAATTTCAGCAATAGTCTTTTCAAGCTCCTTTTTGGACCTCTCCTCCTCCGCTAACTGCTGGGCATGGGCTGTGGCCATCTGAACAAGGACCAACTGGATCTCGCTTGCCGTGTCCTGGTATCTTTGACAACAATGGGCTTGGGTGTCTGCTTGTTCCTCTGGTCTGTGGTTCTCATTCTTTAACTGTGGATGGATGTCATCTTGACACTGACTCTCTTCTTTCAGCTGCTTTTTGGGGCACTGGGCACATTGGTGATGCTGTTCTTCCATTAATTCGCGTGTGTGTGCAATTGCCTGTTGTTTGTCTTCAAAATTGTCATCCAAAATGCAGCAGGATGAATCTAGTTTCTCACCCATGGTGGTAAAGATAGTTTCCTGCTCTGTTTCCAGTTTCAGCAGCTGTTCCTCCAGTTCCAGAACATGTTCCTGTTTATGTACGACTAAGTCCTCCGCTGCACATTCCTTGTTCTTGCTATGCTCCTGCATCATTGCCTTCATGTTTTGTACCTCGCCTTTAAGCATCTCTCTCTCATGCTGAAGATTTCTTCTCAAATGTACGATGGTGTTCTCAAGCTCCTTTTTGGACCTCTCCCCCTCAGCTAACTGCTGAGCATGGGCATTGGTTATCTGGAAGAGGGAAGAGGGAAATTCACCTACTATGTCCTGTTGTCTTTGATTCCAAAGAGCTTGGGTGTCCAATTGTTCCTGAGGTATCTGGCTCCCATCCTTTAGCTGTGGTTGGATGTCACCTTGACACTGATTCTCTTCTTTCAGGGTAGATAAAGACATCCTCACCTCCCGTTTGTCCATGCACTGCACAAGATTGGGATGTTTATGGTCCCAGTCCTCCCGCTGATCCATGTTTTGCTGATGCTGCTTTTTCAGGCTCTGTTCTCTTGTGACACACTTCCGCACCTCCTCACCCAGCCAACGTAGTTTTCTGATTGTCTCCTCAAGCCAGTGATGATCGTTCACTGATCCAGGTTTCTGTGTGATTGCCTGTAGTTTGTTTTCATGATTCAAGATGTGACATGTTGCATCTACTTCCTCACCCATGGTGGAAAATATTGTTTCTTGCTCTTCTTCAATCTTAAGCAACTTTTCCTCCAGTTCTGAAACATGTCTCTGTTTCTGCATACGCAAGTCCTCCATCTCGCATTTCAAATTCTTGCTATGGCTTTCCATTATTGAGTTCATATTTTTAATCTCTATTTGATGCATCTCTCTCTCTTGTTTCAGATTTTGACTCAAATCTGCGATGGTCTTTTCGAGCTCCTTTTTGCACCTCTCCTCCTCCGCTAACTGCTGAGCATGGGTTTTGGTTATCTGGACCAGGGAAGATTGAAACTCACTGGCCATGTCCTGGTATCTTTGACTCCACTGGGCTTGGTTGTCCAATTGTTCCAGCTGATCCATATTTGGCTGATGGTGCCTTTTCAGGCACTGTTCTCTTGTGACACGCTCCTGCACCTCCTCACCCAGCCAACGTAGCTTTCTGATTGTCCCTACAAGCCAGTGATGGTTGTCTTCCACTAATTCAGGTGTGTGTGCAATTGCCGGTAGTTTGTCTTCAAAATTGTCATCCAAGATACGACATGTTGCATCGAGTTCTTCACCCATTGTGGTGAAGATTGTTTCCTGCTCAGTCTCCATTTTGAGCAGCTGTTCGTGTACCTCCATGCTTTGCTCCTCCTTTTGAAGCATCTCTCTCTCATGTTGCAGATGTTTACCCATTTCTGCGGTGGTTCTCTCCAGCTTCATCCTGGTCCTCTCCTCTTCAGCTAACTGCTGAACTACCAGAGCATGTGCTGTGGTCTTCTGTGCGAGGGAAGACTGCAACTCCTCTGCCATTTCTTGGTATCGTTGACAACACTGGGCTTGGGTGTCAGCTTGTCTCCGTAGTGTCTGATTCTCCTCCATTAGCTGTGCTTGGATGTTGGCCTGATGCTGATTCTCTTCAGTCAGGGCAGCTAAAAGTTCCTTGGTTTCCTGCATCTCATGCATCTGCGACAATTGCTCCCGAGGGGCCTTTGACAGTTCTGTGTGCTTGTGATGCACCTCATTCTTTGGGTGGGTGAAGTAGGTGTGGAAACCATTGAGCTCCTCGTGAGCTGCCTCTGTCTGATCGCTCAAAAACTCCTGAGAGCTCTCTTTTCCTCGGACTGACTGCAAGGCCTCATCCAGCCTCTTCTTCATTCGGTTGCACTTTGCCCTCCACTGACTCACGGCATTCTGAGCCTTGGTTTTAACATTGTCTCTGATTTTCATGCTCTCCTGGAGAGCTGCCTCCATGTCCCTCTTGTCCTCTCTTGCTCGTTTCTCGGCCTCCCTCATATCTTTCAGCTCTGAGGACAATTCGTCCACCTTTTCACAGAGCTGGACCCTCTCCCTCTCCATGCCCTCCATAGCCCTCTTCAGTTCTGAGACACAGTCTTGACTCTGAAATGTCTCCTCGTAATCTGTGATGCTCGCCATGACCTGCCCAGAGTTACTGTCATACCCGTTGGACCTTTCCCTGTTCTGATCACCAGGCCTCCTTTGGTTCCTCGCCATCCTCCATGCTGCCTTGTCGTCACTCAGTGGAGAGATGGGGCTTGATGGTGAGGCAGATTCCAACTCACTTGTGGATGCAGAATTCAGGGTTGATGCAGAAGCCATTCTATTTTGGAACATAAAAGCGTCTCTGTTTTGTTTCTCTGTCTCCTGCTGATTGATCGAAAAGCTCATCAGTCCTCTGAGCACTGACATTTCCTCGCCCTGCATGTCTGCATGCTCTGTGTACTGCCCAAGCCTCTGATCAACCATGGTCAAGCTTTTATTGGTGTCTTCTAGGGTCTTTGCAAGGATGTTAATCTTCTTTGCCATCCTTCCCTCTCCATTACTGGTTCCATCACTGTCCTGGCTACATCCCTGCGTCCCGCTTGTGGATTCCGAGTCGCTAGATGTGTCCATACTTCGCGGTGCGAGTTGCAAAATTGCTTTACTATTCAAGTTCAAAAAGATGTCACATTAATGATTAAGTTGTAATGATTAGGTTGCTTCGGTATGCGCCGTTGGTCCAACTGTTTTCTATTTGTTTATGCTCAAAACCTACTGCAGATCATAGGAATTGTTTGCCTCTACCTTAAGATACAAAGGCATTTGATGCCTCTTCTCAAAAGTCACATTGTGATGACACGTTGATTTTGCCAACCAAGTTCAACTGAGAAGAAATACAATAGAATTTTATTTTTTTCAGCCATTGCCCGTCTTTTCTTTGAACCGCCACTGGAGACGTGAACATTTGCCATATTTCAACAATGTATAACAGAACATAATGATAATTAATGGTTCACATTTAATTGGCAGGGATAAGGAGATCAAAAGATCTTTAACTCAAAGAACAGTTGAAAAGATCAAAGGATTTCCCCAGACCAACTATATTTTCTCCAAATTAATTTAAATGGGAGACATTTTTCATAATGGTAAACACATATTCAAGTAGAATCGCAGAAATTATTAAAATAGAGAGAATATTCTGAAGGAGCTGAAAGCTTTGATGTTTAATGATAAAGAACGCACTTGCTCCCCGAGCATTTACAGGTTTTCCTCCGAGGGAACACTAAGCCCTGATGCTACACAGTCAATGAAGCAACACTGGTTGAGCTTACTATAACATGTATGGATATAAATTCTAAATCTTGGGCAGATTTCAATTTCATTGTTAATGCATCTCAATATCGATATCAATATTCATATCAATATCAATCTCATTCACGACTAATAATTGGGGTTAATCAGTTAACAATGGTATAAACATGAGACTGCAAACTTGGAACTTTTAGGTCTTTAATTGTGACTCGCACATAAAACTAAGTTTGAGCCACGTGCCACCCTCAATGTAACAGTTCACAACACATACACTGTATTCTCAGTTGTGTTCCAATAGGAACAGACTCACGTCCGTCTTCCCTTTCCCTTCATCTCTAAATGTTTGCAAGAAATGTGGCAAACTTTAAAGAACACTAATAAGTGATTAACATGGTAGCATATTGCTTTTACAAGTCAGTGTTCTGGCCGTTTGAATTTGCTACCTTTAGTGTTTACCTGTGACATCCGATGTTCCCATACTGGTGGTTTGCTGCATCTGATACGGTGAACTATCATTAAAAACCTTTTTAACACACAGAACTGAACCCAATATCTCTCACAGGTGTGAAAAACTGTAGTGAAGATGCGCTGACCTGAAGAGGGGGAAGTCAGAATTTTACATTCACCAAAAGTTAGCACCAATCCATATTCTTAGATAAGATGGAAAAGGTATTGAATGTCTGTTGTCGTTTATATGAATCAAATTAACATCCATCCACTCAACATTTGCCAGGCACAGTTTGATTTGGCAAGTTCAAACACCTTTGGAGTAGCATGAAAAGTGTTCTTATTTATGACAATCTACCCTGCTCCCTATTATGCCGTCTTTAACCAAGAGATGAACATCTGTTTAATTACATCACATGTAATGACTCAAACTGGAGGATTTAGTACATATCAACGTATTCACTTTGGGCCAGATTACCAAAATGCTACCAAGTGCTAAATGTTTCAAACACAGTCGCTATATTTCAAGAGGGTGGAGATTTTATTTATGAAAGTGAAAATTAAAGATTTAAAGATAAATAAATATGAGAGATATCTTTGTGAGAGGTTCCCAGAACATGGAGAGTTGTAATGTTAGGAGTGAGGTTTCACTTGTAAATTATGACTTTTTCTCAATTTTTTCAATGTCAATTGTCCTTATTTAATTCTGAGAAATTCTTGGAGAATATGGCCATTTTAATTTATTTGCTGATGCATTATGCCCTGGGTTTGAGGCACCAGATGGCATAGCATACGATGTAGGAGTTGTTTGAGGGAGATTTGGATATTTTACAAGGTAAAAGGAAGCGAAAAACTTTAGCTGACAGACTTCAGCTTGGACCATGGGTTTGTGCCACGCACATCCACTGCCGGATTGTTGGAGAAGATGTGGTTGCACAGTTCTTCCAGTGGGGGTTCAGGATCTGTGGTGGCAAACTGGGCAGCATCTTCGATTTCCTTCCTCACCTCCACGTCAATCTCCTGAAGACACAACACGAATCACGTTTTAGTACTCTCCTTCAAAATTTGACAGTACATTTATTGTAGCACAACACTTTCACAGTTTTTCATAAATTATCTAGACTATTGAGTCCAAGCAAGGTCTGATTTGTCATGACAGCTTTTCACCATTTGTTTGTAACATGCTCACACTGAGCACACTCATCTTTCCTCCTCCATCCAGACCACTCCAAATTCCTAGTCTCATCAGTTGATATTAACTCCAAACTTCTATATCTAAGCAGTTTTTAGACCTTAAAAGAGATGAAGTGAACTTATCTGCAATGACTCATAGATTGATGAACACGGAGCAGACAGTTTAATGATTAAGAAAAGACAAACTGCACCATTTCCATTCATATTTTTTCCGGTATTTGAGAGGGAAATTAAATCAAGCAAACCCAATACTCTACGAATGATTTACAGTGGATTTAAGTGTAAAGGATTAGTCAGTATCCTCAATCTCAGGTGGGACTATGGCAGAAATGAAGCCAATAGCATATGTGTACCTAGCTTCTTTTCCCCCTTCACCAATAACATTACTCACTCTGATGTTTTACATTCCAGGCTCAAAACTAACGGTCAATCTTCCATCTTTACGTGTGGAATTTAAGTGCTATTTAAATTAAAGACAAACAAAAGTACTTCGTACCTTGAGCTCCTCCACACTGGCCATGTTGTTGCTCAGCATGCGATCCTTGAGCAGGGAGATGGGGTCACTCTTGCTGCGGACCTCCTGGATCTCCTCTCGCGTGCGGTAGCTGAGGGGGCACATTGATGCAGGGAGGTTGTAGGGATGCACTAATATGATCGTCTTGTGACACAAAGCATTACTTTCACTGAAAACTATTAAAGCATGAGCGGGATTGCATTGATGTTGATGTGCGAAATCACAGCAAGGCCCTAAAAACCAAACGTCATCGAATATCAATCTACGGTTTAGCAGCCAATACCAGAGTTAGTGTTTTGTCCATCCTACAGCTGTGGTTTGGCCACTACAGCAGGAAAGAGAATAAATGCAGACTACAGAGGCAAAGTGGCAGAAGCAAGGGGAGGCACAGTGCAGATACCATTTGTTAGTCAAATCAGTGAAAGTTAATTCATGAAATGCAACAAATCACAATGCATATGGTGCGTAAGAAATGATTTCAAACGGATCAGAAAGGAAAGAACCATGGTTTACAGAAGGTCAGGAACAGTGACTGTTTACCTGACACCAGGATCACTCATACTGTGTCCATGGTAACGGTATGTCTGAAGCTCCATGAGAATGGGACCCTGAGAAAAGAATGACCAGAAACGATTAAGCTGAGAGAATGAAGATCACATGATCCGCTCAGTGCGCGCCACGAATGTTTGCACCCACCCTTCCAGATCGGCAGTGTTCAGCTGCAAACCTGGTTGCTTCCCTGACACATAGGACATCCATCCCATCCACCTGGGAAAAAATGTCAGTGACACTGTTGTTCTCTGTTGTCCAGTGACTTCAGAATGTATTCTGGAATATTCTAAGAAATGGGTGTGAAGATTACCCTCAGACCAGGGATGAACTCTCCTCTTTTGAAGTAGTCTGTGCTGGCTGCAGCTCGCTCCACTGACGTTCCCATACCATATCTGTTGTTCTCACAAACGAAGATGAGGGGCAACTTCCACAGTGCAGCCATATTGTAGGTTTCAAAGATCTGACCCTGTGAACATATACAAAGGATTTCTGAGTCAATAAGCCTGGAAATGGAAAAGGTTTTTGAGTGCCCTGCTATAGTCAGACAAACAGAGTGGATCATTTCTTGTAGTCACATGTAATGTAGACACTGGACAGTTGCAACTGTTGCCTCCTGACAACAAACCTTATTAAAATGAGAGAGGATTCCAGTCTATTATATTCTTCCCGTTTATAGACCTACAGTGCTGGATAGTATTTTCTATGTCATACCTGGTTGGCGGCACCATCACCATAGAGACAGACACACAACTCGTTGTTGCCCTGATATTTGCAGGCTAGAGCCACACCGGCACCGAGAGGAACCTGAGGAAGAATCAACATAATGTTAACGTTCATAAAACATCACTTCTTGCTGGGTTGTCAAAGAATAGACTCTGATGAAATACCTGTGCTCCAACAATTCCATTTCCACCATAGAAGTTTTTACAGTACATGTGCATCGACCCTCCTTTGCCCTTGGCAATACCTCCTCTTCTGCCTGCACATCAAAAACAAACAAACAAATGTTGTCGCAACTGAGGTAAAGAAAAAGCAGGATCTATATGTTAAACTCAAACGTGATATAAGCTAAAAGTGTTTTGGCAAATTCAAGAATGTCACAAACTCACCGGTCAGCTCAGCCATGATCTCCTTCACTGTCCCTCCTCTGGTGTAAGTGTAGCCGTGGGCGCGGTACGCAGTGATCAGGTGGTCTGACAGGTTAATGGATGCTTCGATACCCACTGCACAAGCTTCCTGTGAGGGGAACAGTTTGACGTGCTCAAAAAGGTTGACAAAACTTTGTACTGCAAACTTTTTAGTGGCACATCTTTGTTTTGAAAACCAATGAATAAACGTGTCAATTCTGAAAAAGGACTGACTGCCTCCCTCTGCTTCCCATTAACACAGTAATCCAAGTCTCAAGGTGCTAAATATCAAACATTACTTCATTGACCCATGAGACTGTCAATATCATGATATCAAAAATGATAGTCTCCTCTACCTGGCCATCGTACAGGTGGCAAAACCCCCTGATGATCTTCTGCTTGTACAGCTGATCTGCCTTCAGCTCCATGCGCCTCATTGTCTGCATGACGCGGTAATACTGCAGACCCTCATCACGAGTCATGACCACCTGAGTGGCCGGACCCTCCTCCAGCCTGAACAGGTCACATTTCTTGAGAAAAGGACAGAAATGTAGGATGACTACTCATGACACAAACTCACGAATGCATTCATAGTTTTAGCAGGGAATGCAACGTACCTTGATTTCAAAGGTGGCCTCGGGTGTGAAGTCGGAATATGCTCGTGCTGACGTGACCACTGCAGCTCCCTGATATGGAAGAGGAGAGGATTTAAAAATATATATCATTATTATGAAACAATGTGGTTACTGTGCTAATTCAAAATGTTGTGCAAGATTTATGCATATTAATTTCCATTTGAATTTGCAGAAACAGAATATAAAAAACTATACTATTGTTTCTATGAGATCCTGCTCCATCATATTTTCATAGTAGTTGCAGTTGTAACTCAAACCTATCATAGGTTCCTGCACATGTTTGTAAGGGAAGGGAGAGATTTCAGGGTATTCAGCTGCAACATGCAACTTCACCTCTAGATGTCACCAAATCCTACACACAGATGCAAAGACATTTGGAACCATCTTTTCAATACTTTTCAGTGCATATAAAAGACCATTCACTGTATTTGATAACAGCATTATAAATAAATCAAGCTGCCATTATTTGTAAAAGTATCAGTTCTTACTCTTTGTTTGCATTTGCAGCAGTTTATTAAAGCCAGTGTTATACAGTGTATATGCGAATGTTATGTTATACACAGCATCAAGTTAATACAATTATACAACTTAACTGAATGGCTTCCTGTTGTTTTTCATGTTGTCAACGGTGCATGTCATTCATCATACAACAGTTACATGACAGCTCTCTTGCCTCCATGATGCAAATCAAAGAATCAAATCAAGACAGGTTCGTAGAACATTTAAAACAGCAGAGCCCTTCACGGAACACACTGAAGCAGTCAAACTACTTCACGCCCAGTTTTCGCTGTTAGCTACACTCAGCTATCACCCGGCCTCACAAGGTCAGAACAGCGGAGGGTGTCATGATTTATATAAACATTGGGTGTTTCCGGTTTCACACTTGAATATGTGCCTTGTCCGTGACAGTCCATAGTTTCAACTGACGCTACTTACGTGTCTGGAGGCGCAGGCTCTCAGCATATTAGAAATATTGGTTAGCATCTTGGCTGAGTTGTCTTCCCACAGTCACGGCACAGCTCCGTCCTTCTATCAGGCTCGACACTTCCGCTTCCGGTCGCGATCCTTCTTCTTCTTCTCTCTTATAAATCGTGCCAGGAAAACGCTCTGCTGCCCCTCTGTGTTCGAAATAAGTCAGTACAAATTTCAAAAAAGGATACCCAATTGCATCAATCTAATTTCTATATATTTAAATCGATTTTTAGGTCATGTGACAACTACATTATAACAACTACGACAACAGCGTAACAACAATGATAATAATAATAACAAAAATGATGATGATTATAACCATACAAATACTACTACTGCTACTACGACTACTACTACTACTAATAATAATAATGATAATGATAATAATGATAATGATAATGATAATGATAATGATAATGGTGTTATTCTTGTTATTATTACCAGTCTGTAATTGTATGGTTATGATTACACAGTGGACATGAAGGAATCATCAACTGACGTACATTTCACGACAAATAATATTTAAAAAAATAAATACAATTAAAAAAAAAGTTTTAATGATTACCCTATTTCACCTTGTGCGTGCGTGTGTGCGTGCGCGCGCGTGCAGGGGTGGGGGTGTGTGGGGGGTGGGGGGTGGAGTAGAGACCTCCCCCATGTACTGGTAATATGTGAATAGCC
>JAFBJT010014204.1:47993-64285 GCA_016785325.1 Chascanopsetta lugubris | reverse complement strand
GGGCGTGTTTTTACCAGGATCGAAGGGGCACCGGGGCCTGAGCCACACTGGACTTTGTTCTTCCTTTGTATCTAGAAATAAATGAAGAAAGCAGGCATATATCTGGACACCACCCTTTGGAACGTAAAGCATATGAAACTACACAAAGACAAAACAGAACACAAGGCAGCATGGACCACTGGAGTTCAACCCAAAAGGCCCAGAGCACCCGAGAGAGAGCCCTCCGTTTGTATCTGCTCAACAGATCAGCTGATTGGAGGGGGCGGAGCCAAGTGATCAGGTGACTCTGAAAGGAGCAAGACACAGGCGGGCCAACAAGGTCTGTCATACCAGAATATATTGATCCTTAGTTTGCAGCAGAGTGATGTAGTTTCAGGCAATCAAGCCAATATGTCCCCGAATAGAAAAATGCATTCACGCCATTGCAATGGAATGGATGGAATGCCATGTCATTCACCCACGCATCGTATAACTAATCATTAACATTCCTGCGAACCTCCGCAACTTGGTTTATAAATGCATTGAAATTCACACACATTTCAATGTGATCAAGAAACTAAGACCTTCAATCAGTAATCTACACTTAATCTGTTTGACATCACCATGGTGATACACAGACTTATCAAAGCTCCGTCATAGTTGAAAACAACTCGAACATTATGTTACATGTAGAGCAGCAATGGCTCGGCAGTTGCCATTGGAGGCAAAAGGTCACGGGTTCGAATCCCTCTCTGACCCTGCTGCAGTGTCATTGGCCCCGACACTGGTACCCCGAACGGCCCTTATGTGAACTGGTCCAAATACCCTGTGAAAATGACATTATATATTATACATATGTTCCCCTTTTGACCACTAGGGTTTCACTGCTGACCCTGCCTCGTCTGATGTGTCGAAGTGCGTTGGCAAAGTTTGTCCACATTTAAGTTTCCAAGCGACTCGTTTACCGCCACCGCTCAAAGTCGACCATCTGACGCACAAACAATCGTCCATGCATCTGACGGAGCTCTCTCTTATTTAGTGATCTCTATCCGCTGTGTGCCGCGACATTTCCTGCCAGGGAAGTGGTGTTGAGCGGAGATAAAGACGGTGAGTCGAATCATAAGTTGGACAAAGTGGAAATACGAGAGTCGTCAGAGCGAAGGACTTTGGCAGGAGCGGGCCGTCGAGGGGGGGGGGATGGGGGGGGGGGCGCGAAAACAAGAAAACGAAACAAACAAAAGAGACGGAAAAGAAAAGGGAAGAGATGACAAAGATTTCTCAGAAGACGCCACGCACCACAATTCACCCGCGGCCAGAAAAACAAAAAAAAAGAAAGTATAGAGAAGGGGGGGGGTGTTGGGGGGGGGGGTTTCACTTTAAAAATGGAGGGGAGGGACAAAGCGGGCCGTCGAGGGGGGGGGGGGGGGGGGGGGGGGTTCATGTTAAAAATGGCGTGGAGAGTCAAAACAGTCCACTTCCCCTGTTTGACTGTAGTGAGCCAGCGCTGCCTGTCTGCCCGCCTGCAGTCAGACTGGGTGGCAGGGAGACGCCACCACTTGTCGCTGCCTCAGACCGATTTCAATCTCCTGCTCCCGCCGTGTTATGCCCCGCCCAAATAACAATCCATTTCTGAGCGCCTCGCTCTCTTCCTCTGTTTGAGAGCCAGGGAGCCTCACCAATGTCGCCGCCGCCGCCGCCGCCGCCGCCGCCGCTGCCGCCGCTGCCGCCGCCATGGTTTCCCCTGTGGCTCCACGCGTGTGATCTGAGTCGTCTCCAGACTTTACCGGAATAACTTTAGAACTCACTTCAGTATAAACACATGGACATGTAAACACGCACTAATCCTCCCCTTTTCGTTTCTTTCACTTTTTATTTCTGGAGCTGTTTTGTGTCGATTTATGTTAAAGGTGAAGTGTGTTAGATTTTGGACATTTTTGTCACTTCCAGAAAATATTAGAAAACAATTACAAACTGACATTTTCATGAATTTACAATTACTTAAATGTATAATTTCCCCCCCATCAGCCTTAAATGAGCTTATTATTGTATATTCACATGAGGAGCGGGTCCTCTCTATGGGGGCCGCCATGTTTTTATTTTTAATAACTGTAATAACGACAACTGTGGGTTACCATAGGTTCTCCTGCATGCACCCTCACGGTGATGGATACAACATGCAACTTCACCTCTAGATGTCGCCAAATCGTTCACAGTGCACCTTTAAAAGGTCCAATGCGTAGGATTTAGATGCAATTCTCTCCACTTTTCTATTGGGCATAAAGGTAATATGAAAAAAATATTCAGATGTTTTTATGAGTTTACAATTCCATGAGTCAGCGATTTCTATTTACATCATGGTCCTCTATATGGGCCACCATGTTGCTTTGCCACATTAAAATCCACTTGATCCATATTTGTAAATACATGGACATCAAAATTGGATGATTCCAACCTATCAATGTGTTTCAATTTCAATTTTGAAATGTAGAAAAATTGCCAAATTCACCCTTTTAATGCAGAGCAACCCTTGTCCCTAGCGTATTCTTCCCCCTAGCTACGTGCTAACGCGTCCATTAGCGTCGACGTACTGTTGCTTTTGGATGGATAATGTGAAAACAGTCAGCAGCACTCACTATGGCCTTTCGCTACATGTTATATATCCCGGAGCCTGTTGTGCTAAGACTTAAATGGCGCCGCGGAGGTGCTTTAATTGTAATCTCCTATGCAAACACAGAATTTTGTATATATCGTCTCATATGGACTCCAGATAGACTGGCCCTGTGCCCGACTCCTGCATGACCCAACGTTTTCATACATTGCATGATGGCTGAATGGCTCATTAGCGGCGGCTGAGATAAACGCCTCGTCAGCATGGCGGCCCGCTTGTGCCCATGTCAACATGTTCTGCAGTCTGCGGCGATAAGGCGCTGGCCGGCATTATGTGCTCTTATCCGCAGGAATCTGTCTGAGCCGGGTCCAACATGGGATCACATGCGCGGGGCACGAGAAATGCAGCGGGACCCCCGCTCGGGTTAAAGGTGCAGTGTGTGTGAGATTTTGGACCTTTTCGTCACCTCTAAAAATGAGGCTGAGGGGATGGATACAAAGTCTCACACACACTGCACCTTTTAAATCATCCGCAGATAACAACTTTCTTGCGTCGTACGTCTTCATTTCATTGAAAAGCGCAACTCTCATGGGCTGTAATTAATGGCAGAGCTGTTATGCAGGGCAGCATCGGCCCCTTCATCTTCCCCCGACTCGGCTGAAATAACACAAAACGCTTCGTCGTGACAAATGAAGAGTTTTCTCCTCTAACTTTTCGAGACAGATTCAAACAAATGTCATTGTTTGTCTGAGGGCATATCTTCTCCAAATAGCATTTATTTTGTTTAGAAAGACTTAATGCTACGTCTGGCATTTACTCCTGAGGAGGAGATAGGGATCTGTCTGTGGACTGTGGACTTCAGAAGTGGTCAGCCTCATGGGTCAATCTGTTTTTACTCTGTGCCATCTCTGTATAGATATATATATGTGAAATGATGGATTTGGATGCTGCATTTGTCATTTGAAACAGATTATTCTAATCTGCTCCCGTCATACCGTCAAACTCCTCGCATTTAATAATCTCCTCACAGATGCTCGAGGGAATGAAGTAACTCTCGTCAAACAGCTCCCCCCCCGACTTCAGACACTTCCATTAGCTACGTAAACATGAGGGGATTCAAAAACCTACAAGTTCTTAAAGGCTCAGTCACTTAAGACCATGTAAACTTAAATCCATATTTGGAAATATGCATTTTATATAAAGACAGTTTAAATGCATAGTTGTTTGGTGCAGGGGCAGATCTAGTCCCTGGTCGAAGGGGGGGCCGTGACCCAAACTGAAATCTGATCGGCTCCTGTTCCCCTGCTCTTTAAATGGTCTTTTATCTCTATAATTTTTTTGTAAAATATTTACGATGACAATTTGTTTACTATTTATATCTCAAAGCTTCATGGAAGTACACAGTGTGATCAAGGAAGTTTTTTCAAAGTAAAAGCAGTTATAAGCTATCGGGCTGTACAGTGACTTACTCTTGTACCATAATTAAATATTGGAAAGGTGTGACATCGAATGTGACACACTTCCCTTCTAAGCATGACAGAGGAGCCATGTTAGCCTTCAGTTATCATTAAAAGAAAATCAAAAGACATCTAGTTTGTCCCCTCTGGGCTACTGTAATAACACAGAGATGTCACAGACTCGTAATTATGGCAATTATATTTCATTTCTCTTCATTGAAATGCAAGCTTCAATCTAAATTCGACACACTGGACCTTTAAGGGAAACATGGGACTGAACCTCATTGCTATTCCGCCCTCATATCATGAGACATTAATGATCAGCAGCAGGACTCAGTCAGGAGGAACCAGCTAATCACTGTTGGTTCTACTTGCAGCATATGTTGTGTGAGGCTACATCAATCCTGAGTGATTGGAAGCAGCCGCCGAGCCGCGAGTCGCACACAGTCGGACTGAAAGCTGCTAAACGACTCTGTCCATCCACCAATTAACACTCAGATGATTAATTGTGTTTTGCTGGTGCTCTTTCATCATGGGGGGGGGGGGGGGTGGGATTTAACCATGTGCAGTAACAGATGGAAAAAGATGCATCTGGAGTATTATAGATGACTTGGGAGGATGGGGGTGGGGGGGGGGGATATATATTTTTCAGGCATCGAGCTGCAGCCTTCTCACAGGGGAACGTCTTCCACTGGTCTGCATGGGGTTAAAGGTGCAGTGTGTAAGATTTGATGACGTCTATTGGTGAAGTTGGATGTCCATCGCTTCACCCTTCCCTCTCTAGTTGCCATTAAAGCTCTAAAGATGTTCAGTATGTCCACTCTGGGCTTCTGTAAAAACATTGCGGGGTCCATGTAGAGGACCCGATGTGAATATACATTAAAGGTGCAGTGTGTATGATTTGGTGACACATACCTCATTTATATCTACATGTAGAAGTGACAGAAATGTACCAAAATCTTTCACACTGCACCTTTAATACAGTAGTACTAGCATTAGAGGTGCAGTGTGTCAGAGTTGGTGATATCTAGTGGTGAAATTGCATGTTGTATCCATCACCTCACCCTCACCTTTCTGAACATGCAGGAGAACCTATGGTAGACTTCGGTTGTCATTAAAAGTCAAAATATGTTTAGTATGTCCACTCTGGGCTTCTGTAAAAAATGGTGGCCCCCTTAGAGAGGACCCGCTCCTGATGTAAATATACATTAATGGGCTCCTTTGAGGGTAATGGAAACAGAAGAATACATTTAGGTGATGAATTATACATTCATGAAAATGTCATTACGGAATTGTTTCGTAATATCTTTAGAACATTTTAAAAAGCTTACACACTGCACCTTTAAACAGGGCATAGAGAAGCCACAGTCGGATTTGTTGTTCCGCCGGCTTCCGACAACGATGAGACGACGGGTGAATGGCTCCCAGAGGTGTAAACAGAGCGAGTGTGAAGACAGGCTGTCTCCAGACCCGCTATCGCATCCTCTGTTCCTCTCCAGCCGCCGACCCACAGCGTTGGCACGACTTGCAAAAATCCCTCAAACAGACAAGACGACTAATCAGCGATATTTTTTTGGATAGAATTTGGCGACGTTGACGGGGGGGACGGGGGGACGGGGGGCAGGCGGCGGGGAGAGAGGAGGAAGTGTTGTGCCGAGTGTGTAAAATGTGCAGTATGCAGCAGGGGTGAGAGGCCAGGGGACAGTGCGGGCCCCTGCAGAGCACTGATAAGAGCTTGTTTACCTTCCTGTGGATGGTCAGGCCTCAATCTGCAGTTTGCGGAAACTCCGGGACAATAGGTGTGTGTATATGTGTGTGTACTGTATGTGGAGTCAGGAGAAAGAGAGAGAGAGAGAGAGAGGGGGGGGGAAACCCGAGCCAGACTTCTTGAAGCTCCACTTTCCCTCTCCGATGGGGCCGCCGACCCCCCCCCCTCCCCCCCTCCGCCCATCATGACTCCGTCGCCCGACCCTGGACACAAACAGTTTACTCGACCCCGGGGGAGTGAGGGAGACAGTTGGTCTTGACGTGGTCTGCCGTCAGGGTTTCCCCTCCCTCCCTTTGAAATGTGGCCACGCTCTCCAGCCACAGAGTTCCGCCAGGCTTCATTTTGAATCTCCAGGCGAGGAGCTGATGCTCTTTGCCAGAGTGACTGACAATGAGGCAGGACATGAAATTTGGCGGTGGGGGAGGAAAGAAATTGGGGGGGGGGGGGGGGGGGGGGGGGGGGGGGGGGGGGCAGAAATCAAGCCGCTCGCCTGAGGTGGGCGAGAAGGCGGCTAGTTAAGCAGCCTCAGGTTCAGTCAGCGCCCGGAATCTCAATCAGTGTTTGGCCGACATGTAAAATTCAAGAGCTTCACCACCACCACCACCATCGCCTGTCAGGTCTTGAGAGCTGAGTTGGTGCTCAGAGTTAAAGGAGAGGAGCTGGAGACAGGCAGGCGGGCGGCTCTGGAGGTCTGTAATTGACTGACAGGAGTGTCAGTGCCCAGTATACAGCATCAACACAGCATCAGCAAGTCAGATGGTGCGTTCACATGGACACGGATAATCAGAAGTGCCTCAAACGAACACATCATCTGGACGATTTTGATCTGATACAAGAAGAGGTTTCATCCCATATGAGATGAATTGCTGATGCGGATCATTATTTTATGTTATGTTATATTATTATTTTATTTTTATGTGCACACTTCTTCTCATCATGTCTAAAATGATTCAGGCTGCTCTTAAATGTCCGGTTTAAACATGATTCCACTTTTTTTTTTGCCATCATGTCGGTCTGACATATCTTTTATTTTGAAAGACAACCGAGATATTGTTTGTTTTTGCCGTCATGTCGGTCTGATTTTGAAAGAGGATTCAACTAGATCTTCAACTAATTCTATTTCCTGCTCGACAGACCATATGAGAGAACCGCATTGGTTTGCGGATTAGAAATAAAGCTACCTCCTCACATTCAAATCTACATCACCATCAGATCATTTCATTATAATTCTATGTAAACAGTAAAAATAGAAATGCTAAAATAATGTTTTGTACTATTTTGCAAGTGACTGCAAATATTTATCTAAATGCATCAACTTTCCCATGGCTTCGACTGAAATGAGGAAGCTTCCTCTTCCCTCCTCCCTCTGCTTTTAACCTCTGTCATCATCGCTCAGTCAGATTTAGAATAAGGTTATTTTAGTTTCTGATCCGCTGACACTTGTCAGCGGTTGTTTGTGACATTTGTGTGCAAAACAAGAAGTGATGGTATCGAACTGAATGTAAGTCATAAAATCTACTTCTACTTTTCACTGGACACAGAGGAGCCACGGTGAACTCCAACATTCCCAGGTCACATGACGCCTGCAACACTTTTTTGGGCACAAATTGTTCAGCTGGAGTGTCCAACCTGTGGCCCGGAGTTCATTTTTTATGGGTCAGAAGCAAATAAAAAAGAAATATAATGGAATATGACCCACCAAAGAAACCTATCGTATATAAGTCTGTATTGTCAATCCTAGTTTTAACACTAGGGGGAGCTACTCCTTTATCACTCACGAATGGAAAGTTGCGATGTCTGCAGTTTTCTCATTCAAGTATTTTTAACTATCAAGCATAATTTAGCAACATTTAATTGATGTAGTTAGCCTTTTGTGTATTTTCCTATATGTGGCCCTTGCTTCAGTGCGCCACCTAGTGTTGGGACATAGAATTGTGAAGCATTGCTCAGACAGCACAGATGGAGAGCAGACCGTATAATCCAATACATGTCACAGTGTCCTGATTGGTTCACTCATCCCTGATGCTTTTCTGAAGTGGAACGTTCAATGACAGTTGACAGTGGACTTTCTTTTCTTTGGAAACTTCAGTGAGCTGTCACTCCGAGGACATGATTTCTTTATTTGTCTAGGTTTCGCAATTCTCTTTCTATACTCGGACATATTGCCGCTGTACAGTAGCGTCGGTTTGAAGCCTCACTCCTCCTCCTCATGGTCAGGCCGCCTGCTCTCGCTTTTGAGTTTTTATGAAATGACTCTGTTGAAACTCTCTCTGTGACATTGAGCAATGAAATGTCTCTGACTCATTGTGAACACATTCACACGTGTCCTTGGTAAGAAATGCTGTATTCTGCATTGAGGGTGGGAAATGAAGGACTCTCAGGGATTGCATAGTTCGACCAAGACCCAACAGAAGGCCCCCTTATGACACTACTTTTGCAGTTCACTGATATTCGCATTCTGCACTAAATGACACGTGTTGTGTAAAGTAAAGGCTTGGTGAGGGGTGTTTAGCTGCAACACACAACTGCATCACTAGACGTCACTAAATCCTACACACTGTACCTTTAACAAAGCTTTTATTTTCATCAGCAGATCAGATATTGTATGGCCCCAGCGTTTAGTTGCGTATTTAGATTCAGTGTGCTGCAGTGATTGCATTACCGCCCCCAATTTCAGTTTCCATATGGAAATAAAACAATGATCAAAAATCCTTTTGATCATCACTTGACTCCAAAATTGAATGTGGTCTCTGTTGGCTCGGATTCCATTCATCCGCCAAATTTCATGTAAATCCATGAAGTAGTTTTTGCATAATTATGCACATGAGCAAACATCTAGGCGACCCGAGTCAGATGGAGGTAACCCAGCCACGTGACTTCAGTGCGTCTATGTTTACTTACTGCATCTGTCGACTTCACACTATTACAGATGCACCAGTCTCTCCCCCACTCGGACAAATTTCCTATTCAAAGGCTCAAACGACTGAACATCAGCTTGATGGAACGCTGCGGTATGGAGCTGAACCTCAGTGGAGGCCTGCAGGACTGATGTGGGTGTCATGCTGATGTGGACGTATCCTAAAATGGTCACGGTGGTGGGCGCTGGCCCTAATGACACGATGCATAATTGAACGCACGCGGGAAAAGGATGTGTGTGATATGGTCAAAGCGCTCTCCTATCTTGGTTTGAGGAATGCCCCGAAGGTTGGAGCTGGAGATGCAGACCGTGAACACGTGGAGGGCACCAGATGATAGTTATGTATTTTCCTGCGTGTTCTCCTCGTTAATTGTGGCTCCGGGGCGCTGCAGACAGCCAGGGGAGCTGCCGGGGGCAATTTAGGAATGCATCAAGTTGTCCGTCACTCCCGGACGTTGGCGCACTGGCTGTTTCAGAAACAGCCGATTGGCCATTATCGAGTTGGCTGCAAACTTAATGAAATAGGCATTTAGTCATTCCCGCCGTAATATATTTAGTACAGTTCAATGAAAGTGCCGATCAAGTCTTTTCATTTAACCATATGCTGTTTCTTTAATATGGCAAATGGCACAATTCCATTGGAACCCGTGACATCTGTATTCGCCGGCATTGATTTCGCATTAACAATAAAGAGCAAACTTCAAACTTCAGAATGAGATCATTGGATCGGGCCCCTTTTCCCGTGCGCTCCACTCCCCTTAATGGTTTTCTCTTCTCATAGTGAACATCTTAATGGAAATCGCCCACATTCATAAACATGTCTTCTCATGGAATGGGAAATGGAGGCGACTGATATAAGTAGATAAAGAGCACATGGAAGGGACGGAAGGGGCTTCTTCTTCTATACCTCATTTACCGGCAAACCGCTTAGCGAGGCCATTGGCATTTCCGGGATCAAGGGGCCACGATGAATGTTCCTCATATCCGACGGTGTCTCGTAAAAGACGGAGAGCGGTGACAAACGCGTGCACGCACACACAGCGTCACAGCAGTCAGTTGTGATTTATGCCAGGACCTCTCGTCCGGGGGCAGCAGTCATGGGCCGTTAACTCTGTCACAGCAGAACACCAGAGAAATAACTTCATGGATGTGGATATTGAGCAACAGACATTAGCACCGAGGAGCAGAATAACAGGAAACCAACCTTGACCTCCAGGCTGAGGGGATAGTGGGGGGGAGGGGGGGGGGGGCTGATGAGTCTCCATCTTGATTAGCCAGAAAAAGGCCACAGTGCAAATCTGAGAGGAAGGCAGAAATCACACCCTAACCCACCAAATGTGGCCTTCACTTGAGATGAATAGCGGATGGTACTGTGGCCCTGAAGTGCCAAACACAAGACAATAACAATATAAAGAAAATGGAAAAACCTTCTGCAGTTTTTAAATGTAAGGTAATAGTATAACATGTACAGTTTCATCATACAAAAGTGTGAAAACAAACACAATGGCAAATAGGAAAACACAACACTAAATAATAAAATGCAACATTCAATAATAAAACACGATGGTGAATAAAACAACGACAATGCATCCCAAAATACAGCAACAAACAACACATCAGCAGCACCCAATTCGAAAACACAACAATTCATAAAACATCAGCAAAAACAAGTCAACAGTAAATAATGAAAACAGTGGTTACAAATAGGACGAGCATTTTGGAAAATGAGAAAACAAGATCTTCGATAACAAACAACAACAAGCTTGAGAAACATGACAAATACAACCAATCTCAAATTACAAAACCAGCAAGAAAACAAAAATGACAAAATGACAACAAAAACCGATCATTTCAAAAAGAAAAAATTATTGCATTTTAATTATCTCATTTGTCGTCATGTTAACTGTGTACAAACAAACGGAAGCTTTCAGTTTTCATCAATGACAAACCCTTCATTTGAATAGTGACAATTAAGTTAAAGAGTCCTCGTTGTCGGTGATGTTACAGAGTGATTGACCTCTGAGTTCGCCAAAAAGAATAGAACCCACGTCCTCTCTCTCTCTCCCTCTCTTTTTGCCCATTGTCGGTTCTGTTCATCCCTCACTCTATCTCTGTCTGTCCGTCCCCCTCCTCTGCCCCGTGATGACATCGCCTCCGACGAGGTCTTTGATTAGCACTGCTGCTAAATAAGGCACATCCTGTTGACCTTCCAAACGTTAGCAATTTCCTATTAACCCTTTCCTCACTGATCCCATTTTCTCCTCTCATCTCCCTGCCCCGCACACTCATCTCTGCCTTTAAAGGTCCAGTGTGTAAGAGTAAGGTGAAAACAAAAATCTGTATTGCCTCAATTTCAATATAACATAGTTATACGTGCGTGATCATAGTGTATAATCGCCTTCTAAATGTATGTATATTCTACATACATATAGAATATGTTTTCAAATACAGCAATCTGGGCTAACCTACTCTACCAAACAACACATATATCATGTGACCACTGGGCCATGCCCCAGTTGGTGTAAACAGGAGTTTGCGCAAATAGCAGCTTGTCTTTTGTGCATGTGAAAGATGTTGTTGTTGTAAAATATAGAATTAACCCGTACACCACTGGTAAATATGAGGGTCAGCAGTGTTTGCATTGATTATTCACGACATCACGTCTAAAAAGACATGATCATTAACCCCGCATTGTCAAAATGTCCACTTTAGTCCACACTGTCCCCTGGCCCTCCCAGTATGTAGAGTGATATCACGTGGGTTGACCACTTCTGTTTACCATTCTGTGTCACAATGATCCATAATGTCCAATCACACATATATTCACTGGGAGCCTTGAAATGCCACATCACACCCTGACGTGTCCCGCATTGATTTTCAAAAGTCTCGGTTTCTGCCCGTTCAGACAAAAAAAAACGAAAAACGCGAACCCCAGGTCCGGCTGCATTGTGAGACGTGGCCTCTGCAGCTTTAAATCCCCCGGAGCACCATGAACATCAGACGTACGTGTCTTAAGCAGAGTTGAGGCCTTTTCAAAAGGAAGAGCGTGGAATGCAGCACACATCCGCCACGGTGGGCACCACAAAGCCGACAGTGCCCCCGACAAACGCCTCAGCCTCAGCTCTTTCATGTTTAATCAGTAAAAGGTGGAAGAAGGGCCAGGAGGGAGGTCGCTGATTGAGTTGGAAGAGACATTTGACCCCTCTGCATTCCGTCTCCACTGTTCTCCTCCATACGAACGGAAGCACCCCCCCCAACCCCCCAACCCCCCGCTGCCAATAACCGTGTGCACGCACACTCTAACACAATAGATACAGCCCAGGTCAAACACCAGACATTTATACTCTACTCAACCTCATCCCTGACCGTGCGGCCTCGCCTCCATTAAACCCCGCCTCCTGAGTCACGGAGCTTCAGGTTAAACGGCGGAGAGCAGAGTGAGCGGGCGTGATGGATGAGTGCAGCGCGGCGTCTTGACACATCCGATAAACGTGAGCCAACGGATCCGCTTTTTAAACAATATAAGTCCCAACCCACTCGTTTAACACCCAGACTCCGACACCAGGGAGTCGCCTTCAGTTCATCGAATGGCTTTTTGACTTTTATGGCGTCCAAGTATGGCGGTGGTGTCGTGGATAATGCGAGGTGTTGCTTTAAATGCCGCAGGCAAGGTTTGTTATTTGCTGTGACTTGTAAATTTGCGCCACTTACGCCACCTGACCATTTGTGCTTTGTCGCCTTGCAGCCTCGAGTCAGACATGTGACCCGGAGAAGGTCAGCGACAACCCGTGGTTCCACGTGAGGGAGATGCTGACCGGCTGCTGGAGCAGCTTCGTCACACAGGACCAGGCCGAGGTCCACATCATCAGCTTTGTTGCCACGGTAAGTTACGTCACACACACAACCAAGAGGCAGCACTTGGTTATAGGCAGACATATACTTTTGCAAAGAAAGATTTGAATTATGAGCCATTATATTTTGGCAAGTGGTTTGTGGTCTGCAAGCATCCTTGGCTCACACGGCCATGATTAGAAATATCCTCGTCCGGAGAGAAACCGCTGTGGTACTTATGCCAGGTCAGTAGGGGGCACTGTAACTGTTCTGTTGCACTTACACGGCCATTATGGCCCAGACATGACCCTCTCCCGCTCTGAGAACACTGTCCTGCCCTCGTCTGACTGCACACAGTGGAAACTTGTATCAAAGCTGTTCACAGAGGAGTGGAGAGCTCTGCCTTTTGAGAACATTTCCACTTCACGACGGAAAATGTTCCAAAGTTCACAGAGGTGAACACGTTTGCTCAAAGTGGACACTTTGAGCCACAAAGCCAGCTGGCATTGAATGATAGATAGGGTTCACCCAGTTTTGAAATGGGAGTGCCCGGAGGAAACGTTTTAACTTAAAAGGCCATCCGTGAAGTGGGTTTCGAACCAATGACCTTCTTGCTATGAGGCGACAGACAATCCCTGTCTCACCTTATTAAACGGTATCGATTAGTTACTCTGCAGAAATGCAACAAAACCAGGACATTTTGAAGGGTTCCACTAAACCCTACGTACTGCACCTTTCCTTGTATTTGCACAAACCCTGCAAAGAATACGCTCAAAACTCGTGTTCCCACACTGCAAATCATAAACACACACATTCCATGTCCAACTTCTTCCAACAGTGAAACCGTCACCAGCTGTTAGTAATAACAGAAAGAACAACACGTCCCCCTCATTGTTTTCACACTGCATAGGCTTTTACACATGTGTGCGTGTGTGTGTGTGTGTGTATGTGTGTGTGTGTGTGTGTTTGCTGACTATGAAGCTTCACACACGCCACAGTTGAACATCTGGGTCATTTAGATTTTCTCAAAACCTTTAGGAGAATGACACCCTCAGAGAAAAACTTTTAATCTACACATTGCTATTGTTATGCCACACTCCATTCTTCACTGTCCATCAACGTTGGTTGACTCACATTAGTCTTTTTTTTTTATCAGTATGTGTTTGCTCCCCTTGTTTATTCTCACTTAGGGCTTCTTTATGCGGCGTGTTCACATAACGGGTCTGAAGCGACCGCTGTTTATACATTGTCTCGTTTCATTGTTTCGCTCCGTCACTCGTTCGTTCCTCCGCGATTATGAGGAGTTGGAGCACTTGTGCTGTGTGTGTGTGTGTGTGCGCGTGTCTGGCAACGCCTGCCTGAATCCATCACCCCCAAGAAAATTAATAAAATCCTGACAGGGCTATTTCTTTTTTTTTTTTCTAAAAGGCAAAACTTCAACATAAAATAATGCTGAGTCATGCAGCATGAGTGCGTCAAAATCCTCTCCTCTGAATTTCACTTTTTGAGACACTTAAAGGTAAAGCGTGAAAGATGTCGGTCCCTTGTGACAGAAAAAAATATTACAACACAATTACATACCGACATTTTCATGAATATATAATCAGCCAAATGTATTATTTGTTTTCCATTACCTTTAGATGAGCCCATGAATGCAAATGTACATGAGGAGCAGGTCCGCTCTCTGGCAGCCATGTTTTTACAGTAGCCCAGAGTGGACATACTAAACAACATAGAGCCACAGGTTCTCCTTAATGCTCGGAAGGGTGAGGGTGAGGTGATGGATACAACACGCAACATCACCTCTAGATGCCACCAAATCGTACACACTGCACCTTTAAACAAACTACATCTGCAGTCAGCAGCTGCAGGCCAACATCACCATTAAGATCTTTTTGATGATTATATATATTTTTGATAATTGTGTCTATTTCCCTGTATCTGACTGACAGGGACATTTCCCATGTGCTGGTCTCTCTCATGTAAACGTCAATCACTTCCCCTCCTCTGCAGCAATGTCCTCTCAGACGTCACCGGGTTCATGCTTCAAGCAGAATTACAGTGTTTTCATTTTGAAATGCTGCAAACCTCTGAAATAGCCCCAGCAAGTAAGAGTTGAAAAATATCATGAGTTAAAGGTGCAGTGTGTAGGATTTTGTGAGAACAAGTGGTAAAGTTTCATGGCTGCGGCTGGATACACCCCATCCTTTCCTTCTGACTATCACAGTAATAAAAAAAAAATAAATAATTGATCTAAATTGTACATACTGGACCTTTAAATCAGTGATCCATTCACATGACCCTCACTGATACATTGCAAAAGATTATATTAGGTTTGGTGGGTGGCTTTGGCAGAGGGGTCAAAGGGGTCGTCCTGTAACCACATGGTTGAAGGTTCAATTCCAGGCTTATCTATCCCATATGCTGAGGTGCCCTTGGGCCAACCCCACGTTACCCCATTCAATCTAATGGAGTCCAGGTGCAATGCTACTTAGGTGGCCCCTGCTACAAAGCAATGCAAACATGCATGTATGCCAATGTTAATAGACCACGGAGTAATGGTTGCAGATAAAGCAGGTAGGATGAACACAAAGTTTGCATGTCCAGCACACAGACAATGAAAACTGATGGCATAGTATCGAAGAAGTGTTCAAAGGAGGTCTCACCAGTAACAAAGAGGAATTCTGAAGGGGACCCATCAACAATGCACAAGGGAACTCAA
This sequence comes from Chascanopsetta lugubris, assembly GCA_016785325.1. Lineage (NCBI taxonomy): Eukaryota > Metazoa > Chordata > Actinopteri > Pleuronectiformes > Bothidae > Chascanopsetta > Chascanopsetta lugubris. The sequence goes on along the minus strand of JAFBJT010014204.1, from coordinate 49,003 downwards.
ACAGTGGACACTTCATAGTGGACACTTCAGAGTCTCTGACTTTCATGTCTGTGTTTCATTCATGTGCAACACTCGTGCAAGCCGATGATCGTCGTCGCCTCAGAGAGCGGCGGCTTTATACTGACATGACACCCATGACTCTTAATTCCCATTTAATGGACTGACATGTTGTAGCATATCTATTGGAGAGGAAATCAGAGGGAATAAAAAAAAAAATACCATGCTATTTGATGACAAAATAGATTTAAAGCATATTAGGGGGCGGGATCGCTGCTCTCAGGCATCATATTAAGCCAAAGCTGCAACATCAGGGCGCGTGGGAGACGGAGAGAGAAATAGAAAAGAGTTTCAGTGCCAGAGAGAGTGAGAGAAAAAAGTTTGACAGTGAGTTGTGCGAGTTGTCTCACAGAAATAGGACAAATTGGCGTGGGGGTGGTGGGGGGAAGGTGGAGGAGGGGGGGGTGGTGCTTGGAGAGTTCACGATAGGAATGTGACTTTGCTGTCCTGTTCTCCTGTGGGATGATGAGTAGATGGTTTATCAAATGAAAAGGAGATAGTGGACATGAGATCTCCTCATGCAGAGGACCCTCCTTATCTGCTCCGGACTGTTTGGAACAGATTTCTCTTGTAAACACAGAGGTAGAGGGGGTGAGGAGGAGGCAGGGGGTGAGGGGGGGTTCATCTTCATCCCGTGCCAAAGCGCTCCCATGTCTCATCTGTCCTTTAAAAATTCCTTATCACCCTCTCTTCCCCTCCATCCCTTTGTTTTCACGCTGATTTACAACCCGCCAGTCCGCTCGGTTTGAGCTGTGGCGAGAATTATTGAGGGGGCATCAAGGAGGAGGAGGAGGAGGAGGAGGAGGAAGGGACGCGGGCGCCATTGATGTCACACGCTAGTTTCAGGCTGGGGGTCCTGGCGCGAGGCCGAGACAAGACCGGCAGCGGAGCCAATTCAAAGTGGAGGGGAGAGAGAGAGAGAGAGAGAGAGAGAGAGAGAGAGAGAGAGAGAG
>JAFBJT010014204.1:31847-42790 GCA_016785325.1 Chascanopsetta lugubris | reverse complement strand
CTGGTGCGTGTGGGCGTGGGGAGGGTCATGGGAACGTATTGGATTTTGTTGGACAGTGCGACGACGCCTGGGATTTTTTTTTTTTCATGATGGAGGGCGGCCGCTGGACACGCTAAAATGTAAGAGCTGAACTCGTCTCTGCGGTGGCCGGGCTTCAATCATCACAGTGCAGGTTGAGCACGATGCCCTTGGAGCATAATGGGGGAAAATTGCAAACATGAGAATTGGATGTAACGTGCCGCCGCCAGCGCTTAGCTTCTCACCCATTAATGCATGAGGAATTGGAGACCTGAATGAACTCTGAAAGAGATCAAGAACTTTTGCATTTGCTGCAAATAGTCCGGTTTAACAGCCAAGATGTCGAAAATGGAGTTCGGTGACAATGGCCACCCATACTCCCAGGAATCGAAATGTAAAAGAATGACTGGTCGCCCGTTTTGGTTGGCGTTTCCACTGCACCTCAAAGTTCTGGGGCGTTCAATTCAAGTCAGGCGGATAAAAGTGTGGAAAGGACACTGCAGTACACCTCTAGTCCACAGGGGGCGGTAAGAAGAAACCCAACATGGCGGGTCAAAGGAAGTGCGGAGAGCTGCGACTGGGCTCCACCAATCAGCGTGTTTCAACACATAGCCCCGACCCTCAAGTAATTTCCAGGAAATCTTAAAAGTCCAACCCTCCGTAATAGGTACAATTTGGTGTCAAGTTTATTACGCGAGTGATTTCGGTGGAAGCACATCAGACATTTGTCAAAATGTACGGTGAATGAAAATGGGGCTAAAGGAAAAGGGCGATCTCTTAAGAAACTGGGCTTCACCGGTGGACAACAGCAGCAAGAGCAGCAGCAAAATGCATCAATGAATCAATTCACTTTACATTCCCCTCACATTGGGAGAGCATGTGAGGTAAAGTAATAAACTGAATGCCTAATTCACGGGCTTGGATCGGGAAAGGGGGGGGGGGGGGCGAGGGAATAAGGCGGCCCGGGAAGAGAAGGAGGAAAAAAAACAAAAAGAGGCTGAATTAAAGAGGAGATGGGGAAAAAGAGAGAGGTGTGGGAGGGGTGAGATGGTGAAGGTGCAGAGACAAATGAATGAGGAGGAGGAGGAGGAGAGGAAACAGTGAAGGAGTTGGGGGGGGAGACAGACAGAGAGAGAGAGAGAGAGAGAGTGAAAGCAGTCATAAAGCAAACAGATGGAAGGAATGATGGGGCCCTGTGTATACGGCCCTGCGTCTGTGTGCAGGTGTAATAAAGAGAAGTGATGAGGATGTGGAATCTTCCCACTCGGGTCCACCAGTGGATGTGGAGGTTAAAGGGACCAGCATTTATCTGTGTCACCTCAACGGCAGCAATAATAATCATTAGAACCACACCTATTTGGGAAGGTCGCCGGAGTCAAATGGAAGTGGCCCTTGTCAAAACCCTTTCAGGTGACACGGTCTAATCTTAATGCCTCGGAACTAATAAAACAGCATCTCATTAAACCTGTGTGTGTGTGTGTGTGTGTGTGTGTGTGTGTGTGGAAGGTCCCACCCAGCGGAGAGAGCATTTAAATGGTGCCCTGAAGAAACAAATATTTAGCATTTCATTATACACAGCGGAGGAAAGGCAAAGGGGAGGCAGGGGGAAAGTGAGGGAGGGAAAGGAGGGAGGGAGGAAAGGGGGGGGGGGGGGGGGGGGTGGGGGTTCACTGCCGACCCATATTAAAAATGGAGTTAAGTGTGGCTCCGAGCAGGGGCCCTAAAAAAAATGTCAAAGTGTGTGCAAATGACTATAACTTCCATTTTCTTATTTTTAGCACACGTACGGCACACTGCTTTGCCTTTTATCCCCCCGATAACACGGGGGCACGATTAGCGAGGACACTCAAACGAAACAGAAGAAGAAGAAGAAGAAGGAAAAGGGAGAAGGAGAAGGATTGGGCGTTTTCACAGCATCTGCTCGACAACTCCAAAAACACATAAATGTCAATTATCCGCAGGAGTGAAAATGTCATCACCGCCTGCGGCCGTGACCGATGTGCGTACGAAGTGCGCGGCGGCCGCTGCATCACGACGAGGATGCGCGCAAATTGCCACGAGGTCAAAGCCACGTCGCCGATGTACAGTGCGCTCCTTCCCAACACACACTCATTCCTCTAAAGCTTTACAGTACTGAATCAAGTGTCTACAGACGTGTTCCCTTCGGATTTCAAATCCTTTGCAACAACAGCGGCAGTACATATGCCGGTCCAGTAGGTGGCGATGTCACCTTTCAAATTGGGTGAGTCCGTCACTTGCTGCGCTTGTTTGGAGGCATGTAATTCAAGTGTGTTATGGAGGCCGACATGGTGACTAGGGGATGTTCATGTCGAGGATACGAAGCGTCACAGCCAGAGTCAACATTCAACAACTCAGACCAGCAGCGGAGTCGCGGCGCCCATGCGGCCGGTGTGACCCAGGTCTCATTCAGAGCACTCATTCTTCGGCCAGAGTGCTTCCAAACACAGTGGTCAAGTAAATGAAAAATAATCCAGAGGTCTGAAGTCCAAAAAATGTGCAAATTCAGCACGTTAACTAGTGAGGAAGGAAGGAAGGATGTTCCCTGAAGAGGAGAGCACTTCAAAAAAGGGCAAGATTCCCCCAAGGATGACATCCACAGAAATATGTAAAAAGTCTGACAAGCCTTTGTAAATGTAAATGTAAACTATCCAATAACACTGCCTCCGTTAAACGCAGCTCCACAAGGTAAATAACCTTTGTTGCGCCTGGATAATGAAATAACCTCGGCGGTCTGATCAAATAAAGGCAAATTCAAATTCAGCTCTTGTAGCCCTGTATACTCTAAAAGGCAGTGGGCTGCAGCCAGCCAGCCCAGTGGAGGAGCGACGCCTTGCAGAGTCCAAACCGAGAGGCGGGACTTGCTGTGCTGCCCCCGACCCCTGGCACAGCGCACGCCCTTCACACTCACTTTCATCAGCAGAGAGACTGGGGAACAACTGGGGCCGGGGAGGAGGAGGAGGAGGAGGAGGAAGAGGAGGAGGAGGAAAGAGGGGAAGCCCCGAGATATAAGAGGTGGAAGAGAAGAAGCAGGGTGAGGAGGAGGAGGAGGAGGGTGGGGGGTGGGGGGCGGACCTAAGGGTTTGTGTTTTTGTGCGGCGGGTGGCGGATCTGAGCATGTGTTAATCAGCCATAATGCAATGCACTATGTCACATCACATCGTTGACTCTGCCAGCGCTTTCACCTCTTCCTCACTCTCCTCTCATGGCCTCAGCCCCCTTCAACCCAAGAGAGGAGGAGGAGGAGGAGGAGGAGAGGTGCGGCATGGTGATGGTGGTGGTGAGAGAGGGGAGGGGGGGGAGGAAGAGGAGGAGAGGGGGGGGGTTGCCTGAGTTATTTCTGCACTGATGAAACGGAGGCTGCCGCAAACCTGCCCCTGTGGGCCTGTGCTAAGAGCCTGCAAGAATCCTGTGCATGACTGGAGAGGAGGAAGGCCAAGGACACACAGACCAGCATGTGCACACACACACACACACACACACACACACACCCACACACACACACACACACACATGTGCTGCGTCATGTGCGGAACAATAAAGACGCATGAGACGGAGGCGGGAAGGAGGCACGCCGACAAATTGACGACACGGGGGGAAAGTGTGGTTGAGACGAGCGGAGGGGGGGGCGGGGGGGGGGAATGCTGCACTGAACAAAACAGGCCGACTTCCTGTTTATATGCTTCATGGAGTAGAATGTTTAATCCAACAGTGTGTGTGTGTGTTTGTCACGTCCTTGTGGCTGGATGCATTTTTCAGATGACATTTCCAAAGCGTGTAATCCCTGCAACTCATGTAAATGTATAATTCAGCGCGCAGTCGGTGAGACCGCTGAGGCTCGTGGGCCCGCTCACTCCGCCCAGTTGCGTCTTCTACGCGTTTGCCAGTTTCTCGCTCATCCCGTCGCGCTCGCCCGCTGACCTAGTGCGGCGACGCTGGCGCGCGCGCGTGGAGGAGAGACGCGGATAAAGACGGAAGTGCGCGCGCGATGCGACTGCGAGTGGAGCTGACAGACTGCTGAATTTGCAGCTTGGAACTGGGGAGGGAGAGGAGGGAGGGAGGGAGGGAGGGAGGGAGAGGAGGATGAAGACAGACGGAGAGAAAACTGGGGGCTGGGGTGTAAATAACTCGCACATCACTGGGTCCACTGATCTCTCTCTCTCTCCCTCTCTCTCTATCTCTCTCTCCCTGTCTTAGCCTCGGGGCACTGAGGGTCCAGCTAGTCGTCTCCGTTGGAGGGGGTGTCCCCAGAGAGCGCGCGCATGCATGTGTACACGTCTGCACCGCCGCTCTGCACATGCTCACAAGTGTGTTTGAGTAAGCAGGAAGGAGACGGTGAGAGTGTGGCGTGTGCACGTGTGGCACCTCCCTCCATCTGCATCCAAGCGTGTGCACGTGCACGTGTGTGTGTGTGTGTGTGTGTGTGTGTGTGTGCGTGCAGATGCGTACACACAGCGAGAATCATTATGTAATCTTTCAGCCATATGAAAAAGCCTCCGTCAGCTCTTTGCTTTTGTGTGGTAGGTGGTTTCGTTTTGTGCCGGGGAAAAGATGAAGGCGGGCGTACACACGCTCTCACACGCACGCGCGCGCACACACACACACACACACACACACACTATTGCATAGTAAACAAACGGAGGAGGAATGCAGTCGTGCACAAACACACATGCCGCATCTGCATACGCTGCATGTACGGACGCAGAGATGTTCAGCGCACACGGGCCTCGTTACTCTTACGATGTGTGGAGTTCAAAATACAAACGCGTCAATCGCACATTTAATCCCGTTCAAGTCAATCACTTTAGTCGTAGTCTCACACTCTATATTATGTTACTGCATTTCTCACTTGGTCCGTTTAACCGGCACCTTATTCACAGCTGCTGCCGCTGCTGCTGCTGCTACGGACAATTGTAACTCAGTCACTCCACAGTTTTTGCTGCGACACGCCTCAGGGGTGTGTGTGTGTGTGTGTGTGTGTGTGTGTGTGTGTGTGGGTGGGGGGGTGGGCGGGGGATGGTGCATGCTCACATGTGTGTGTATGTTTTAAATTTGATTGGATCCCTGGAGAAACGCTCTCTCGTTGTGCCTGCGCTACTGTCGTATGTGCAGCGAAATGACAATAAAGTCTGATTTGATTTGAAGTCTCGTGAGAACATTCATGACGATGACAAAATGCTATTCGGTGGAAGATGAGGGTGTGTCATCGTGTTGTGACTGGAGGAAATAGCAAAGAGTTGCCATTATGTTTCCCCATGGTCAATAAGCATATCTTAACAAGGCTTTCTTGTTTTCTTCCATCTGTGAAATGTCTACATGGCATCATCACCACCTACTGTTAAGGGGTGTAAATAAGCAGCACCTCAATGCGTAAAGAAATCCCCTTCAAAATAAGAGCACTGAATTTGTTTTGTTAATAGAGAAGTGGATTGGCGGTGTCGGGGTCAAATGACCAAGCAGGTATTCACCATCTGGTCACCTGATCATCCGTCACTTATGATTGGCTCAAATCATTCCCTCCCTCCCTCTCCACCTCTGAGGAACAGTGAGCATAAATACATACCTATTGTTATGATAAATAAATAAATAAACAAACAAATCCATGAATAACAGATTTGTTGTTTTGGCTGGTGGGCAGGCGTCATGGAGGAGTCATGGAGGAATGTGGTGGAGGTGTAAATCCAACAATGTGTTCACTCCGCTCCTCTCCATCACTCCCAGACACGTGAGGTGTCAACAAAGTCCAACGTCCTCACCAACAAACCCTGGAAGCTTTATCTCGCCTGCGTATCGACACTCTGGCAAGTGAAAAGGCCTCCATTTTCCCGAGGGGAACGGTTGAGGGCGGGTCTTTCAGCGCCGTTACAAGCAGCCGCCTCTTCTTAATCACATCCAATTTGGGACATTTACCGGAATATGATTTTGCTTTAATTAATATCCGCTGCAATCGTCAGTCGGCTGTGACCGGAGCGGATCATGCGACATTTATGGCGATTCATAAAAAACCTATCAAGACGTTACGCTGCACTTTATTAAACTAGCTGCTGCTCCTCCGTGCGGCAACACGAAGCGCATTCATTAAACTCTTGCGTTGTTGTGTTTGTGTGATTTCAGCGCGAGGGGAATTGGCTCATCGTCAGCGGCGGCGGTGCGGGTTCAGCTTGTGGAGTAGCGCTGGCGAGGAACGGCCCGATGTGGACACAGCAGGCCGAGGCCTCTGAAGCGCCGTGACTCATTGCGCCGAGTCATCCCACCCACGGTGGCAGCGTTGTGTTCTAATGAGGCAAATGAGTGGTTATTTTTCCACACGCCGCTGTGACGCCGCGGATGATGCATTTCGGAACACGGAGCTGGAGCGGCGTTAGTGCTCCGGTGGCCGTGAGATGTAGCGGTGATGTACGACGACGTTTGGCAAAGGCGGAGCCACAAATCTACCAAAGAGCCCCAAAATGCAAATGGCCGCTGACACGGTGGTTCTCCCCCATCCTCCATCTGGGAGAAAAATGGCGCCGCTGACACCACTTTGCTCAACCATCACTTTTCTGGAGTGCGAGAGGACAGATACCGGACATGTCCATTTTCTCTTTGTGCTACGCGGCGTAAGCAGACTGTCCTTTAAAAGGTCCAGTGTGTAAGATTAAGATGATATTTTCCATTTCTATTGGCAGCGGGAGAAGATAGAATAATAGTATTGATCTTCCCTTATTATGATAAATATCACTTTCTAAAGAAACAACTAAGAGGTCATTTCTTGGCCTCACACTGTCAATTAAAGGTCCAACGTGTTAGATTTAGCGTCACCTCCTATTGGCAGAGTGAAGTACAGAATTATTAAATTATTATACTGATGTTTTATGGGTGTACAATTACTTATGAGGCTCCAGATATACCCACAGACTTGTTTGTTGGGGCATCCATTTGCCTGTGTCAGCAGTTTTAAACACGCGCATCGGACACAGTGTTCTGGCTTCATGGCCGCGTTTCCCGTAAGTCCAATTCCAGGCTTTGTAAACTATCGGAAAAACAAGGACCGACCGAAAAGAGAGACCTCGAAACCGACGATGGCGGAGGTCCAGCTTTACTAAATGAAGATGAGAGAGAGTTGGCACCAAATAACGAGACAAAGTGCCTTTTCTTTGTTACCCAGAGTTCAGCCGTAACAAAGGCTCGCAAACAAAGTGTCCTGACACCGTTCCAAATGGCAACCGAGACAAATACAAACAGGCTGCGGACGCTCGCGACCCTGACGACATCGCCAAAGTTCTGCTGGACTTTATTAAATTATGCTTTTCACTATGTGGTCATTATTAGAGGCGGGGTGTCACATTCTGTTCTTTCTAAGGGCACTGAAGAAAATATCAATAAAAGAAAAATAAAAGCAAAAGATACTTTCAACCTTAATTCATAAATAAATAAATACTACAAAATATAGATCGATAGATAAAAAGGGCACTGAGGAAATAATGTCTCATAGCAACAAGAACGACAAAGAAAAAAAAAAAAAAGATTTCGGTGCTAAAAGTACAGGTACCACTGCATTGGCTATATTGGTTCAAGCATCTGCTCATTGTCTATTGTAAGCCACGATGACTCAGCAATTTGAAACAAATGGAAATCCATGAGTTCAGATAGCCAGGTCAGATCGGGGAGGCTTCATCTTCATTCAAGACCCAGTTCACTCACCTGTCCTCACAAATGGACGTAACATGTATCGATCACAGTCATTAACTATTTGTCACTTCCTACTTCCTGACTGGCGAGGTCAAGGTGGCTGCTGCCGCCGAAAGGAGGAGCGGAATGAGTGGAATGGTAAATGCAGGTCCTGAAAGCCATTAAGGCCCAATGAAAATGATAATAATAATAATAATAATAATAATAATAACAATAACAATAACAACAACAACAACAGCAACAACTGTCATTGTTTCATGTTTGACAAAGAAAACAAACGAATTGGTAGAAAATATCGCCTGGGCTAAAAGACGCCGTCCATAGCCTCCATAAGTTGAGCTACTTAAATATTAATCCACCAGCATGTTCCCATGATATTGCCTGATGACTGCCACAGGTTATTTCACTATGAGAGGCCGAGAAGAACGGGGAAGGGGGAAGAAAAAAAAAAAGGATTGCAACCCTGAAAGCATCTGAATGGCTGCAGGGCTTAGAGAAGCACTGAGCACGGTATTAATAGAAAAGTGACTATCATCCATGGAGACCAAACAAGCTCGCTGCATGTCTATAATTCCACATCAGAGGACAGAGCGGAAAATGGTCCCCTCATTGTACAAATCTCGCATTTTCTTTACATTGACTGGATGTAAATCGCTCCAGGTACAACACGCATTACCATGTGGATTCCCGCAGAAATCCTATTACCACATGTGGACGGCATCGCTAACCACGGCTAATCCACGAGATGGAAACCAGTCCATGAGAGGCGAACTTCCTGCAGGCCTCGATTCGGAGACAAAAGCCTATTAGCGTCGCTAAAAGCCCAATTATCTCGATCCGTCCGCGGCATGTTGCTGTTTAGCCAGGTGTGTGATGGGCTGACGGCGGCGAGGACGCCGATTAGACGAGGGCACGCGGAGATTTTAGAATACGCTGCTTTGGGGGAAATCTCAGGAGACGGGGTGATGAAGTCACGGTCCCAGTCGGTTCTTCCTTTCAGTCCCTCGATAAAATGTCCGGATGACTGTCCAAGTGCGCTCATGTGAGAGGACAGTCAGAACAAAATGTCCCACTCGGACATACGCTGGCCTCAAAGAAGCAGATGTCGTCACTGGGATTCAAGGACAGACGTAAACAAAACATCATTTCTGCAGTTGCGACTCTATGCTAGTCTATTAAAAGGTAGTAGTAAGAAGAACATGGGGGGGTGGGGGGGGGGAGCGCTGGTTCAGGCATGGAGATATTTGCCCTGTAAGCCGGGTCCCTTGACCCTTGAGAAAGGAAGCCGGAGGCAACTTAAGTGAAATAAAGGGGCAAAAATTGCAGCATGCCATTACGGGCAGATATGCTTACGATGCAAGTCGGCCAATCACAATCACATCGAGCCCTGCGATTTGCTTTGCGGTACAAAAAAAAAAATGGCGGCCGCCGTGTCAGTGTAAACGAGGCCCCTGGGTGGAGCGAGGGTCCAATCGGCCGGACTTGCAACTCCGAATAAAAAAATGAAAATAAAATAAAAAAAGGGAGAAAGCGGAAACACGATTATGTGTTTCAATCAGGCTCCTGCCAAGGACACGTCAACAAGCTCAATGTCAAAACGATGCTGCCGCCTGTACTTTGACGGGCGCTGCTGATTGACAGGTGGAGTATGAGGAGCGACAGCTAGTGGTTCCTGAATTTATGCTTTCAGGGGATTTCAGTCCCCCCCCCCTGCCCACCCCCCCACCCCTTCAAGAAAAATTCCGAGTGATGCAGGTGTCTGAGTCACTGTGACCATGAAGCAGGCGAAGAGGAGGAAGTGTCCTGCATCATCCATGAGAGAGGAAATGAATCCGGTTAAAAGGAAGGGATTCCGGCCATGATTAGTGGAGGGAGGACGGCGGCAAAAAGAGGTGGGGGGGGGGCGAGTAAAGACGGTGAGCACGAGGATGCGAGAACACGGATTAAAGGGAGACAGTGGTCTGCGCGGAGGGCTGAGCGGGATGGAGCGGGAGTGGAGGGCGGGCGCCGATGAAAAGGAAGACGTGAAATGTCTTTAACAGGGGTTGTCACATCCTCTTTTGTTCTTTATTCCTCTTCTCTTTTCCACTTTCTCAATCTTCTCGTCTCCAGCTCCACTGGACTGTGTTCATCTCCTTCAAGGTTGAGTAATTACCACGACACACACACACAAAAAAAAGGCCCGGCTCACCACAATGTACACTGGTTATTATTGTGGTGCTGATTGAGTGATGCAGGGCCAGTTTCGGACGGTTTGCTCCCATCAATATGCTGCTTGTTGGTTGGTTGTGTCCATATATGTGAAGACGATGCGTCTGCGCTCGACTGTCTCTGCTGCGCGTGGAGCAGAGTATTGGGAGAATTCCCAAAAAATTGGCAAACACTTGTTCAAGCTTCAGTTGAGGCTTGAAACAAAGGACACGGCGACTGTCTCTACAGTTGGAAATCCACTCCTGCTGCTGTGCTGTCAAATGTATTTCTCTCAACTGGAAGCCGCGATGGGCCGTCTCACACTACAACGACACAGCACTTTTGGGGCTAAACATCTCGTTTACAGGGACGTCTGGGTAAGCGAGAATTTGTGGTTTTCCCCTGCTTCCCGCGGGAATCCAAATACGCATGGGAATGTTTTGCAAAACCATGCGGAAATGAAAACGAGTTGAGACGAGGGCAAGAGCGTCGCTTGGCAACGGCCGACTCATTGTTGAAACCACGCGAGGCAACTTCCTGCAGCGTCCCGTTGGTCTGCCGAGGAGCACGACAATGGGTTCTGACAGGGCGACGCGCTTTTAGAAAAGATTTACGTAAACAATAGCTTCGCCGTAAATAAACACAATGGGGCGGGACGGAATTAGGAACGTGGCCCGGGCCTTTCGACTTCTGCGTGCGCAGACAATGGGGGTTTGCTAAGAGATGCTGATGCGCCAGATGAGAAATATGCTGAGCTCACCGAAAAGGGGCTTTTTCCTCAAACCCTTCAGAATGCTTCATTTAGAACACAATCACTTTGTCCCATCGGCCTCGTTGTAGCAAAATAGTCACTTAAGTCACTCGAACTAAGCAGTTTTGGTTCAGGATGCAGCTCCAGCAGCGAGCCTCCATCCCCGTCGTGGTCCCCACCGGACCACCGACGCAGAGTTTTCTTTAATGAGCGCAAACATCCTATGAGTTCGCTTCATTACGACAACGCTGTTTATCTCGTAGGGGGGCGGGGGCAGGTAGTGGGGGTGGGGGGT